>NDXB01010828.1:8879-19174 GCA_002631895.1 Agapornis roseicollis | reverse complement strand
GGCAAAAAAAAAAAAAAAAAAGAAAGAAAAAAGTGAGCTTTTTGTTCTCATTTTAAGGGGGTTTGCCTTCACTCGAGTAAGGTGTTTCATTTCTAAAGCAGATACCTGTGACAGTGCAAGCCTATTATTTTAGAGGTGACAGAGCGTTACCTTTTGTACTGAAGATTTACAATTAACTGATGAAAACTTTACCTGGGTTAACAGTAACATCACTTTAGAAGATCATTTTTCGGCAAGATTGATCTTGAAGTACTGAACAAAAGACATCAGGGTCATCCTTTACCACTTGATGAGTGGTGAAACCAAAGCATGGAGTGAGCCACGAGTTTGCCCTGCATACCAGTGGCATGGCTCTAAACCTAATGCAGGTTTTCAGGGTTCTGCTGTGGCACTATCTGCTCAATGGTATCACTGGCATCATGTGCTGAGGCACAGGAGGGTTTGCCATTGGCCATATCCTATTTTCAAGAAACATCAATAAAATACTGCATGTGAAATATCTTTGCAGATCCATTCACCAGAGCAGCATTCTCCTTTAAGGCATCCTGCTTCTCCTCACCCTTTCTTTTCACAGATCTGATGTTTGAGAGGTCTGAAGGAGAACTGCTGTGGCCAGTAAATTCCGGCAGGATTTCCAGCAGGAATACCAGATTTTGCTTCAAATTTTCCACACTCTTCAAAAATCAACCACCTCTATGATTCGTTTTTCATTTCCTATTCTAACTTCTCAAGGTTTAACCTCTGCTACTGGATTTCATTGTGCCTTCGCTAGAGTGGAGAACCTTTCCAACACTGAATAAATGAAAGTTCCCTGTGCAGAGATGGTGACCCAGAGAAGGAACCTTAAAGCTTATCCAGTCCCAGCCCCCAGCCATGGGCAGGGACACCTTCCACTAGAGCAGGGTACTCCAAGCCCCTGTGTCCAACCTGGCCTTGAACACTGCCAGGGATGGGGCAGCCACAACTAAGTTTGGATGTTGGTATAACTAAGTTCATATAAGTTGATATTGCTGTAGATAGAGCTAGAGACACATGGGGATAAGGAAGAGGGACTTCTGCCTAGCAATACAGGCAGGAAGCTGGAGTTTAGCTTTATTTCCTAAGGAAATTAGTATCTGCAGTGCTGTCTGTGTGCCTGTCCCCAGTAATTTTTCAACACAGTGGTTGATTTCAATAGTATTTGAAATAGGACAGAACTCTCAAAAAATAATAATGTTCCTACAAGTTGGCACAGGTGAAGACCTCTATGGGCCAGAGATGGAGTTTTGTGTTGCTGAGGGGTTCACAAGAGGCTGGGTGGGAGCCAAAATGATTGAAGGAGTGATGGTGCAGGACATGGGACAGTGAGCATAGCTTTTTCAGGAAAATGGGCAATTCTTCATCTTACTGCTTGCAGGAAAACATATTCTCTGTGTTTGTATGGGAGAGCGTCATGCAAGGGAATGGCTTCTGCTGTATATTGCATTGGAGTCACTTTGGAAGGGGCGAGAAGGATGAATTTCTTGACCATGAGCTGTGCTTTTGAAGACACAGGGGCCAACCTTTTGGCTGGGGAGGGTGGAGGATGCAGATTTAAACCTGTGTGGCAGAGGACACAGCTTAGTGCAAATCTGTTTCTGTCATTTCATTCTCTCTGTGCAGGAAAAGGCGCTTGTGGGAAAGGAATCATCTTAGCTCAAGGTTTGTAGCTGGTGAAGGCAGATCATCCTTGGGGTAATTAAGGCTCCTGGTCAGGCAATGACATGCCAGTTTTTTGGCACGTTTATTTTTTCTCATTTGATTCAACACACAGGGAAGGGAAGTGGGTGCCAAAGGGATAGTTAGGACAAGCTGTTTGGATCTGGTCTTAAATAGGAAACAGTTTCTCCATCCTTGATTTCTTTCTCACTTTATCTGAGCTATATAAAGTGAATGTTGTGCACAAGCTATTTTCAGAAAGTGGTAATTATATTATATTTTCTTCTTCTAGTATTCTTTCATTTTCTAATGTATTCAGATGCTGGTAAGACATTGTCCAGACAAGATGATGATAAAATCTGATCATCTGTTACTGTTTACTAATGAAAACACAATTGGAAGATTATGTAGCAACTTTAAAAAGGGTACTTTGACAGTTTTTATTTTATTGGAGTGTTCTAGTCTATTATTTAACAAACTGTCTTTTTATTGCTTAAAGAAGTGATTGCAATATTTCACAAGGAGCTCATTTTTCTTCAATTTCTGTTCACTTGTGGAGCGTTCTCTTGATAGCTTTGTGCTCTGCTTCCCATGCTAATTCCTTTTACAGCAGCTGCTGGAGAATCTTAATGAAATTTGGCATTTCAGCCCCCTTCACTGCCTGCCATGTACAGTGCAGCAGCACAACCTGGTCAAGCATACGTTACTACTTCAGCACAGGCTGGGGTAGATCTGGCCACTTCTGAACCTGCAAACCTCTCCTCTTTGATTCTTCTATTTATATACATACCCCTTTTTAAGTCACTGTGTATAAAGCAGTCCATCTTTTCAGGATAAATTGGTGTTGCTCCAGCAATGACCAAAGCTAAACATTTGAAGCAGAGGAAAAACATGTATAAGGGAATTACTGTTTAATATTGGTAGAACACTGCTGTCATTTTTTGACCAAAGACAACCATCAGTTTACTCTCTGGTGCTATAAACTACTCTGACATTTCAAATTTAATGAGTGATATGGTGAATACTATACTAATTCACATGAAAATCTGCTCTGATTTGAAACTGTTGGCAGGGAGTTCTGCAGGTTAATTGAATTAGAGTCTGTGTGTGCTGCTTTATCATATCAATTTTTATCTTTATTTTTATTGGTAGATCTTTTGATTGCATAGTCAGGAGAAAATGAACGTGAGAGTTCAACCAGTTTTCTCATTCTTTGCCTGCTGTTCAATCATCAGTGTTTTTTCATTCCTCCTCCATAAGGGCTCGGGTGAAACAGTTGTCTACGTTCCTGCAAACACAACCAGGCAAATTTCATTTAGGCTGCAAAGGTTTGTCAGGTCTTGTTTACTTTACACCTATGGATATATATGACAGTATATATGAATATGTGAGTTTTGTAGAGATAAGAGATTTGTGAATTTTAGAGTTGCTAATTTAAGGTGTAGCAAGTAACTTATATTTAGTGCACAAGCTCTCAAAGGAGCTTTTATAGACATTAGAAATGGAAGATAAAGGGGAATACGTTATGTCTGTGTGCAGACCGTAAAAGTAGGGCTTCACTTCTGGCTTTTGCGGTTTTAAGCAGGAGGTGTCCAAAAAGTTACTGTGAAGATAACTGGCCTGTGGCATCCAAGTGTTCACAGCAATGTTGTTTTTTGATCCTTCAGTGTTGTCTCTTCCCATCACTGTGAAGCAGAGTTCACCAAGCACAAGGTTGTCCACCTGCTAATAGGGAATGTGAGATGGGATTAAACTGTCATGAGACAGGTTTTACCCTTCTGATGATGTGTTTTTGCAATAGCAATCCTGCTCAGTACAAGAGAAACGGCAGGTTCAGACCCCCAGTGTGTGTGCTTGATTGAGGAGCCCCTGGCATGAGGCTACCATCTATGGGCTTTGGCTGAAACTGTAAGTCAGTATCCCATGTGAATGCAGCAATACCATAGTGCTGCCTGTGCTTCAGTGGGGTTGTGATAGCCTGCTACATGCCCTGCAGGAGGCAAGCCCTATGCAGAGCACCACTGATGGTTTGGACCGAAGGGGTGGGCAGATGCATCACCACATCTCCACTGTTGCATAGCACATAATCATGAGCCACTTGGTCCTAAATCATTCATAAGTGACCTGATTCTGAGTCAAGGTTTTGTATGTAGCAGAGCAGCTTCCTTGCTGTGACCTATTGGGAATCAGCCCTTGACACAAGCTTTTGTAATGAATTCTTTTACAGGTTGCTCAGAGAGGTGGTAGATGCTCCGTTCCTGAAAGCATTCAAGGTTACATTGAACCATCTGGTCTAGTTCGAGGTGTCCCTGCTTATTGCAGGAGGGTTGGACTAGATGACCTTTAAGGTCCCTTCCAACCCAAACTATACTATGTTGTTATGATTATGTGATTCACTACCTGGCTTGAAGACTTTGCCACCAAAGAGCCATTTTTCATTCAATATCCTGTTTCACTCATCTGAAATACAAACCCATTGCAGGGCATATTTGTCTGCCTGCTTTCAGCTCTGCTGCTGTTGTTTGCTTCTCTTAGCTGTCAGTTCTGAGGCTCTGGCTTTTTGCAAACCAAAAGAATGAATTTTCTATTACGTACTGTGGTCTGAAGGGTCCATAGGTTGGTGTATATCACCAGACAATATTTGTTCTTGTAGACACCATCCTTCAGGTATGCTTCTCACTATAGCTCTGTATTCCCCAGTAGTATTACTATTATTTTGAATGTTTATGCTGATGCTGTATTTGTCAGGTGGACTCTGAGTGAAGTTCAAGTCCTCTGCTTTACTTCAGGTAGACAGAAATGTGTTTGAGTGGTCGTCAAATTATCCCAGCCTGTTTTCTCCCCTCAGCCCTCATCTCTATACTCATCATATGTCCATTTAGACCTCACAGATTTACAGCACTTGAAAACTGTGATTTAGAGATGAGGTTTTCCTGTCCCTGGAAGGGGAGAGTTATGCTCCAAGTCCTCATCAGCTTTTCCAAACCTGCTGCTCAAGGAACAAGGGGGCTGCCTACAAACAGAGTCTCAGTGGTGTGTGCAGTATTGTGATGTTGCTACAATGCTCAGGAGCAATTCCTGTGGATGGTGGAAGGTACTTTTAATTAGAACCAAATCATGCTTTTTTGAGGAGCTGGGTTGCCACTGGGGTAATCACTCTTATGGAACTGGAAGGGTGTCATGATACTGTTGTTTTCATATTTATTTGGTGCTCTCTTTGGCTATTATTTTACTTTTACTGGGTCCACTATTGTATTTCTTTTCAGATCTAAACACTCCCAAGCCCTGGGGATCTTTGCAATTATTGCCACTGACAGAGCAAACAGGAATGAGGCATCTAAGCCGTTGCTATAGAGGCTTTATATAACACAATACCCGTGGAGCACTGGGCATAATAACCATAACATGAAAAATGAGTTATTGATTCTCTGCCCACTTCCAGGGAATGAAAAATTTCCTCCCAGTCTGTAAACCAGTGTGCTGACAGCATCATCTGCCTGACTGCTTGTCCACAGTGGTCTGACTTCGTCCTCTGCTCACCATTTAATTTAAACTAATGAAAATGCGTGTTTATTTGAGAAAAAAGCTTGTCAAAGGATTATTTACTGTCCGTACAGCATCATCCATGCAATGATTTCACAGCATTTACACATGCAAGATGCTGTCTTGACTTTGGTGGGTACCAGTCATGCCTTATGTTTCATGGAGGAGCGAAGGCTGAATCATGGAGAGAATCAAGAGGCAATTCTCGCGTCCTTATTCATTCAGAGCATTGTTTCAACCTCTGCGTGGCTGCACTGTGCATAAAAAATCCTACTTGATGTGAGTGAAGGTGTCATGATTTTAGTGATTTTCGCCTAATCACTCAGGAAATGTTCAGTAAAGATTAAGCCCCAATCCTATGTCCTAAGTAGAGACAATGCAAGAAGTGATCACTCCCATCCTCACAAGCTAAAATTTGGCTGTTTCCTTTGATGTGATCAACTATTTAGTTATGCTTCAAGTCTTCCTTTTGCTTCTCATCCTTGTGATTTTCACCACTGCCCAGTGTGGGTTTGCTCTAACTCCTTCTGGGTGCAGTGGCTGATGGACACGTGCCATCAGTTTTCCTTTCCTTGACATCTCTGTCACTGGGTTTAGGTACAATTAGAGGGCAAAAAGCCTGCACAAGGCAGTATTAGTTCTTTGTGGGTAGCTGAAAGAGAAGTGCTATGTGGATATCAGCAAAACTTGGCCGCTTGTTTCCCTGGCATCGGTGCCAGCGTTTTCTTTGGTTTGCGCCATGCAGATTTGGGACCTTGTGTTTCATTTAGAATTTTGCTTGGGACTGAACCCAAGTTTGGGAGATCACACTGCCAAGTTTTGTCTGGTTTTGTGTCAAGAACAACTTTGGATTGAAGCTGGAGCTGATCCAGGCATGTGATCTAACTCCTATACTGTCTCATACACTGAGGAAAGATAGTCTTGTCTAGCCAAAATGGAGTCAGACAGAGGGTGTTATGTGTTTCTTATGTAAGATTAAAGTAACATCCATGGACAGTTTTCCTCTCCTTTTTATTCATAGTCTCACAAAAGAACATTTCTGGAACAAACTTTCAGTGTGAAGGTTATGAATGTTCTCCCTCTCTCTATTTTTCCCTCTATTTCTGAAGGAGCGCATTGAAGGATGACTGTCCTTTTCGAATGCATGGTTGATGGAAAAGGATGTGGGAGCAACAAGTGAAGCTCAGTGATTGCATGTCAGGTGCTTGGAGCTGCTGCACCCCTGTAGCCTTGGAGGAAGGCCCCCAAAAGCAGCTTCTGACTTCGCCTTTGAAAGCTTCACAGTGTTCTGCTGGGTACTGTGCTGAAGGCTGTCCCCTGAGGGTAACATGTAAGGGGCCCAAGGAAATTCTTCGATGTGTCACCATTTCTGTTAATACAAATAATTAATGAGAAGATTGATTTTTGGACCAAGTTCATCTCTCAGGGAGAGAGTTATCTTGCTCTTCATTTAGGTATTTCTGTGCTCTTTGTCACATACCAAAACAGGCATTGCAAAAGGGGATCGGGATGGCATATTTAAACCTGTTTTCAACAAAATCCATAGTGTGAGGCTCTCAAATGTGAGCAGCACCTCTGTGCAAGCCCACAAACAATCAGGAGACACAGGCAAACAACTGCTCTGTATCTGCAACCACCTTTTGTGCCCTGCTGTTGCCTCCCCTATATCATTATCCCTTCACTGACTTGTGCCAAAGCATCTGTGTACTGCTCTGCTGATCGTTTATGCCTCGATGCTGGTTCTCCAGAACCAGAAAGCCCCTTCTATGGTCTTCTGCTGAGCTTTGCCTCCAGCACAGAGTGGAGACCTTGGGCATGGGCCATTAGTTTCTATGTTCCCAGCTGTAGCTCCTGTTATTTTTGCTCATGCAAAATAACTGTGCTATTGACAGGAATTAATTTGCCCAAATTGAGAAGACCAAAAGAGGTGTTTTAGGGCATATTTTTGTTTTGGATGGAGATCTGACTCCCACCTGTTCATAACTAGCAAGCTTTATTTTTAGGATTTGGATGCAGAGCAGTAAACAGGCAAGGAAATAAAAGCAATCTCCAACTGTTTTCAAATGTATAGAGATATCACTATTTTGTGGAGTTTCTGGTATTTCTCATCATACCTGTGCATGTTTCTGAGCTGTCTGCTGAATCAATCTATTTGCCTTCCTTCTTGGACTGCCTTTCAAGCAACACCTGACCCATGCTGATCAGCCAAGAGAGATGTGATATGTGACCTACCCACTCAAACTGCAGCAAATCAGGCTCTGTACAGTCTATTTTTAGAGGTCTGGGTTTTGTGTTAGGCTCCTGGAATTCTGTGTTTGCTTTATCTGGAATACGACAAAAATATTTGATTAATTTTAGAGGCAAAGCTCCTTGGGATAAAATTTAGTTTAATAATGGAAGGGCATTAAAAATTGGTGTGAGAAATGGGAATTTACAGCTGTCTGGGAACTTTGATTTAAATACAGTCTACCTGAAACAGACATTCAAGATGTAATAAACACAAGATTCACATTGAATGTTTGAGCCCTGCTGAGGTTTCCAATCCCATCCTGTTTCAAAACCTTTCTGTGTTACCTTTTTGCTGGTTACCCTTCCCACTCACAGCCTGTTTCTGTTTTCTAGTGTAAGTAAGCACACTCCCTCCATATTTTCCCTTGGCAAGGTGAAAGCCTTTCACCTATCTTGTTACCATCCTCTGACCAGTGCTGAATCTCAACGTGTGGGCCAAACGCAAACCTGGTGTTTGTGCTATAATGCCAGCAATGCTGCATGCAATGGAGCGATGCCATTGTGGACTGCTCTGCCTACGTTAGTACAGCTGAGAGGGATGTGTGGGTATTTGGATATACAAGCCTCTTGTGCCCAGTTAGCCAATCTGCTAATGGAGAGCTACTGGTCCCTAAGGCAGGGTTTTGGGTTCATTTGGGTTTTTTTAGTCACTTACTATTTACATTTGCTTTCTCTTGCTGAAGACTGGTATTCTATCATCTTCTTCAGTAAACTGCATTCTACTGATTTGGGGGATGAGTTATCAAAATCTCTTCGAATTTTATTTCATGTGCTCCAAACTAACACTAGCACCTTCCAGTTTAAATCAGTTTTCCTTTATTTTTTATGCTTCTTGCCCTCCCCAAAGTTAAATTGTCAATGAAAATGTTGGCTACACCTCCTGGGTTTCACCTCTTTGAAATATCCTAAAGTATTTTTGGCAAAAGATACCAGATTTTCAGTACTCTCTCTTTGAATCCAGATTTTCAATTATCTTTAAATCACATGTGTCACATACAGATCCAGATCACAAATGGAAACTTAGATAGTGAAGTGCCATGGAAAAGGCTGTCATTGCTGTTCTTCTATCCCAGCTGGAAGCAGGAAACTTTCTGATAATCAGTAATTATTTTCTGGTTCTGTGCTATTTTGCAGCCAGCCTTTGAGTTCAGAGCAAGGAGTTAAAAGCAGATAACCTACAAAATTTTTCTATCTGTGACAATATAAAACAGGGCACCCTGAGGTAGCATATATTTTTAAAGTTGGATTTAAGAACATGAAAAAAAGAGATGATGTCATTTAACTCTGGGGCCTAAACATAGACCTGAGAATCCAGAGCCCTCAAGCTTTACACCTGGCTCAGTGACTCGGTGTTGCAGAAGGCAAACTGTGTTCTGGATCACTTTGTCTTCTTTTAAAAGAGATTTGTGTGGGCAAAATGCACTGTGAAGGCATAACATGTTTGAAATTTACTTGTACCCATACTAATTGAAATGGAAACTATCATTTTAATGTTAAGCATTATCTTCACTTTTTGTCATGCTGCAAGGTCTAGATCCTGCGCTCTTTTTCAGCGAGTGCTGGACCTAAATCAGATTTTACTTTTACAACTCAGTCTTATTTTTATTTCCAACTATCTTTTAATCCAGTTTGTTTCTTGCCTTTTACAACTCTTCTAAAATCTGTTTAGTTTCTGTGTTCTGCTTAATACACTCTCACAACACTTGATTTTTTGGAGGTTAACAGCATTCTGTTTGAAATTTCCATCAGCTTGGAAATAGTATCAAAGAAGGAAATGATAGATGGGAGAAATGTAGGGTATTTTGAAATCTGAAAGGCTAATTTTGACTAAATGTAAAATGAGTGTGAACAACTGCTGTAGTATTTTCACAGTAGCCGACCAGATGCCATCTGAAAAAGAAAAGAAGCATAGAAGCGTAGAATCATAGAATGGTTTGGGTCAGAAAGGACCTTAAGATCATCCAGTTCTAACCCCCCTGCCATAAGCAGGGACACCTCACACTAGACCATTTTGCCCAAAGCTTTGTCCAGCCTGGCCTTGAACACTGTCAAGGACGGAGCATTCACCGCTTCCTTGAGCAACCCATTCCAGTGCCTCACTACCCTCACAGTAAAGAACTTCTTTATATCCAATCTAAACTTCCCCTGTTTCAGTTTGAACCCATTACCCCTTGTCCTGTCACTGCAGTCCCTAATGAAGAGTCCCTCCCCAGCATCCTTGTAGCTCCCTTCAGACACTGGAAGCTGCTCTGAGGTCTCCACGCAGCCTTCTCCAGGCTGAACAGCCCCAACGTTCTCAGCCTGTTTTCATACAGGAGGTGCACCAGCCCCTGATCATCCTTGTGGCCTCCTCTGGACTTATTCCAACAGCTCCACATCCATCTTATGTCGAGGTCACCAGAAACCCTAATATCTTCATTTTTTTTATTCTAAAACTTTGACAGGTATTGGTATAGGAGACAAACTAACTCATTTGAATTGTAAAGGGCAGTTCACACTGCAGAGACTTGAGGTCATATCCTGAAACTCTTAATAGCAGGAAAGTTCATTGTGGGTGAACTTCTTGAAAGTTCAGTCACTTTCTAATCTCAATCCTGTTTTATGAAGCAAATTATTTAAGATTCAATTAGTTCGTACAAGTTACACTAAGGAGGATGAGGATTAATTGTCTTTGTGGATGAGGCTTTTTGATGTGCCAAATGCCGTTGCAAGAAGCGTCACATAAGGCCAAGGAAATCAAAAAGGCACTAAAGAAATCAAAAGAGGAAGAAAAAAAAAAAAAAAAA
>NDXB01010827.1:0-23098 GCA_002631895.1 Agapornis roseicollis | reverse complement strand
CCAGCCTCGTTGCCCTCCTTTGGATGCGCTCAATCATTTCCACGTCCTTCTTAAACTGAGGGGTATGAAATACAAGATGAAACGGAGAATCAAACTTTGGAATAACTTAATTTGTTTCAAGAAGTCAATAATTACCCAGAAAGTAGGAAAATGGGCATAGTTAAAATCATAATGCATTTTGAGAGAATTGTTAATGAATTTGTTTCATGGCTGATGCACCTGGTGAAGGCACTAGTAAAGGGTGCAGGAGGAATCACTGTGTAGCTCTCAGGAAGGAGTACCCACAGTGGTTACCCAGTACAAGGAGGGAACCTCCACTTGGATGGATAGAAACAGGCATTCAGGGTCACAAACAAATGTGAAATATTGTTTGTTAAGCAAAGAAATACCTTTTTCCGACATTCATTGGCATGAAATAGTACAGTGGAAAGGAAGGATGTAGTTAGAGATTAGTAACACACTGAGTATCTCACAGATCTTTATAATAATACTGCTTGTGTCAAATTCTGCTTTATTGTCATAATGGAAAGAATATGGACACAGCAATAACAATCTAATTGTAAAGGTTCCTGTTAAAGTACCATAAAGCTTTACAACCAGAATAAGGAAACATGTTTGTAGATCCATGGATGGTAATAAATTCAGAGGAAGTACATACGCAGTATGAAAAGGACAGTAATATAGGTGGAGATGAATCTCAGAAGCAATAATGCGGCATGTTGCTATACCTAACATAGCAACAGTGCAGTCCTACAGGATTATATTCCAGTTTTGTCAGCAAAATTTCTTTTTCTTAACTTGTACTGTTACAAGGAAGACTCCTGGCAAGCTGGAGAAGATTAGAAACCTTACCAGGGACACTGTTCAGCCTGGAGAAGAGAAGGCTGCATGGAGACCTCATAGCAGCCTTCCAGTATCTGAAGGGGTCCTATAGGGATGCTGGGGAGGGGCTCTTCATTAGGGACTGTAGTGACAGGACAAGGGGTAATGAGTTCAAACTTTAACAGGAGAGGTTTAGTTTGGATCTAAGGAAGAAATTCTTTCCTGTGAGGGTGGTGAGGCACTGGAATGGGTTGGCCAAGGAAGTTCTGAGTGCTCCATTCCTGGCAGTGTTCAAGGCCAGGTTGGACGAAGCCTTGGGTGCCATGGTTTAGTGTGAGGTGTCCCTGCCCATGGCAGGGGGGTTGGAACTGGATGATCTTAAGGTCCTTTCCTACCCTAACGATTCTATGATTTCCCCAAGACACTACTGAGACAAAGATCTCTTAAATACATGGGAGATACACCTGCTGAAGAAGGAGAATTCCTTGGAGTGGAGCAAGGGATGTACAGTAGTGAGATAAAATGATCTCTCACGCGTGAATAAATTTCCAGTGGTTAAAAAAAATTCTTACGGAAAACTGAGAAGGAATCGTTTTGGATACAGAACAAAACAAAGCTGCTGTAGTGAAGAGCTAAATGATGGAGCTGCCTAAGTTCATAGCTCCTTCTTCCCTTTGTTTCTGGGCCCACAGATTAAACCAGGCAGCTAAAGTGGTGAGAAATGAAGACGGTGTCATATTTCTCATGTTTCTCTGTATGTAACTTCTATATAAGATTTAATGGGAAATGATTTGAGACATGGTCCATTCATCAGCCCATCATAAAGGAAAATATAAGTAGAATATTTCAGCAAAAGCATTATGTCTTCTTGGCTTTAGGCACTTTGTTTCTTCATGTGCAGGGAGCCAGCTAAAATGTCTCGTCTCATGGTGTGTGCAATAGTAGGCTGGTTAGTTTAATACTGTGCTGTTTCAGAATAAATACTGGGTATTCTCTTCTTGTGCTTGTAACTTCAGTGGTGAACATGTTGAGAATGGCTGCTCTTGGTGATAAACACTGAGTAATAGCACTAATACTGTGTCAGGGCTTGCAGTGAAAGAGCTACTTACTCTTTTGCTGTTTCATTTCATCTCGTGCCCAAGGTTTGGATTGGTTGGAATAATTAAAGAACAGCTTTTGTTTAAAGAAAGCATTAAATTCCTATTCTAAATAATACTTGAATGTTATGGACAAATTAGCATTTGATCTCCCCTTCAATTATACAGGCGCAGAAGGGGTAGATTGCCAGGGCTGTTTCTGTAATTTGGTCACATAGCCCAGTTCCTCCCCATTAATTTTTAAACTGGTTTTAGGGCTGAATTCTGGGGTGGTGTGTGTCTCTACTGCCTGACTTCCATAAAGAATTGACTTTCCATTAGCTCTTGCTTGCTTCCAGCTCTCTGTCCAGGTTTGACATTAAGCATCTGCAAGTTTAGCTGTTTTGGAAAGATCGACAGAAAATGGCTTTTGGGTTTTGTAGAAACATATTAAAATAACAGAGGTACAGTGTAGAGTGTTATTCAGTTCAGTTATGCATCTCTAGGTGCATATTTGCATGCATGCAAGCGTGTATATTTACAAGCATGTATGTCTGGATCTCCAGCATTGCCTTCAAGTTGGTACACAAGTAAACCTTTCATAGTGCAATATGTTACTCTGTAGGTCTAAAACTAGAGAAAATCTCTTTCTCTGTTAAGTTCTTCCATCTTGTTTTCAAGGTTATGCAAGCAAATGGTTTGGATGAACGTACTAATCTTCTTGTGGAAGAATATTCTACGTCTGGTCGCCTGGACAACATCACACAGGTCATGAGCATCCATACTCAGTACCTGGAGTCTTTCCTGCGCAGCCAGTTCTACATGCTGCGCATGGATGGGCCCCTTCCTTTGCCCTATAGGCACTACATTGCTATAATGGTATGTACCAAATGGCTATATGTTTTCTTCTGTGACCTTGAATTGTGTATTTAAAAGAGAAGAAGAAAGGAAGACTTCAGAAAGGAGAGACTAGGGTGATATTTCGACAAGGGGCGAATTTGTGTAGTTGATTTTCATCAGAATAAAGCATGCCCAGCCAGAAGGTTTTCAATGAGAAGGGAGAATTGGCACTGTACCTTTCCCTGTTTTCCACGGTGATACACTTCTCACATGCCCACTAGAGTGAGGTTTTACAGAGTGCAGTGAAAACTGTGTAACCTTATTTCTGGATATTTAACCCTCAGTGTGCAGCAGTAGGTTGAGATGCAGTGGACTTAAGTCACAACAAACGCCAGATGGACACTAGGAAAACAACATTTACCATGAGGATGTAAAGGGGGGCCAGGAGAGGTTGTGTGACCTCTGAGGATGGAGATGTTGTCTGGACAAGGCTCTAAGCAACTTGATCTAAGTCAACCCTCCTGTGAGCAGGGGCTTGGACCAGATCTCCTCTAGAGTTCTCTTCCAACCTAAATTAGGTTCTGCAATTCAGAGTAATGTAGTGAAACCTATCTTTATTGAAGAATCCTCCATATGTATAGAAATGAATATAAAATATGGCCCTTTGGAATGAAATTGTTTGGCGGTTTGTGTGTCTTCTACCTGCAGCGAAATCAGATTACACACTAATGTGCTGCACTTTTCCCTCTGTTTTAACTGTCCAAGGCTGCTGCCAGACATCAGTGTTCTTACCTAATAAATATGCACGTGGATGAGTTTCTGAAGACTGGCGGGATTGCAGAGTGGTTGAACGGTTTGGAATACATTCCCCAAAGACTGAAGAACCTGAATGAAATAAACAAGCTCCTTGCACACCGGCCCTGGCTGATCACAAAAGAGCACATTCAGGTACCTTCTCAGTCCTGCCCTGTAACAGTGGTAAATGTCCGGTAATAAGAACTGCTCAGAACTATGCAAGTGTCTGGTTAGGCTTCATTACCCAGAGTTAAAACACTCAGGGAAGTACTAGAGCATCGAACAAGCCAATAAATTCTCTGTGACAAAGCCAACAGGGTTTACTTTTTAGGAATAGCACTGGCAAAAATAACCCCAAAAGAAAAGAGGTGATGTATGAGGTGTCTCCTTTTTCAACCAGTGTGAGTTTGTGTGCAAGAGGACTATGGTATTCTTGGAAGAAAGGAATTGATCCCTTTTTAGAGGTGTTTTCTAGAAAAGCTGCGGTCTGAAAGAAATCTTATATTTACACTTTTTTTATTCTCATTTCAGAAACTTGTCAAGACTGGGGAAAATAATTGGTCTCTTCCTGAACTGGTGCATGCTGTTGTCCTGTTGGCACATTATCATGCCTTGGCAAGTTTTGTATTTGGTAGTGGCATTAATCCAGAGAGAGACCCAGATACATCTAATGGAGTCAGACTTATAGCAGTCAACAACTTCTGTGTCTGTGATCTTGCCAATGACAACAACATAGAAAATGCATCCCTCACAAGTAGCAACTTTGGGGTTAGTGTTGCAAGAAGATTCTTTTGCTTGCCTCTGTTTTGCATTAGAAAACTTTCTTCCATTCTTTCCTGTTTGAATTTCTGGGTAGTTTGAAAGTTTTTGTCTACTTTACTGGAATGCTTGAGTCTGGTAACTCTTTACATTGACTCCAGCAGTTTTCAGTGTCACCTGTTGAAAACCACATTGTAATGGTGGATGGTAGTCAGAGCAAGGGGATTTCGATAGTTAATATCACAACCCATTGGGCAAGACTAAAACTTGGCTTTCAGCTGGAAACTTAGTCCCAGTTTCTTCAGATAGCGTGTCACTGACTGAAGCATTGTATCATCCATGTTCCAAACATGTGGAATGAAAAAAGAAATAGGGGAAAAAAATAAAGCTCCAACAGAAATAATAATAATCTTAATAATAATTACAATAATAATAATGACAACGATAATTTTTACTTCAAGGCCTACAGTCACAAAACAGGTCAAGTCTGAAACGCTTCTATGTAGGAAATGTCTGAAATAAAATGACTTAATTCTTCCTGCTGGTGTTCCAGTCTTGGATCAACCAATAGGGAACTTTGATTACTACCTAATTAACTTAAATGTGGGATTTTTTTCCTGAAAGTAGCTCCATAATGCTTTGAAGATGTGTCCTTGAGGTAATGCCAGCTGAAGAATTGACCTCATTGCCTTTGATGGAAGATCAGAATTATGAGTAGAGTCACTAGACAGTACAGTGTGCACATGTGGGTACTCAGTTCATTTGCTGTATCTTACATTTCTGGGCTATAAGACATGCTAGTTCAAATCACGGGGGTGACTTATTCCCTGTTTATAGTGGACGAGGGGCTGCTGCTGACTATGCTGCTTGTTGAGCAGTGAGTAGTGTACTAGGAAACAGTTATAGCTATGTGCAGAAAACAGAATCAAAAGGAAAAGATGGAAAAGAAAACCCAGACAACTTATCTTATGAAAAATCTGAATGATAAGTGCAGATCACAGAACCCAAAACCATCTACGTGTTGAAATATGTATTAGAAGCAGCTGTGGTTTTCACATTCAAGCACTACTTCTTCAACTGTTAATCCCACCGCAGGAGATTACTGTGGTAGGTTAGATTAACACTTCCCAGCTCCCTTCTTCTCACTCTCCAAAAGCTGTGTGCAGCTGTTTGTCTGTGCTGTATGTGACAAAATGCATTGTGGCTTGAATATCTGTGTTTGCTGCTGCTATCTGTTTTTGAGAACGTTTGCTGTCAAGCATGAAATCTGAAGATGACACATGTTGTCTATCTTCTAATTTTGCAGAATGTCATGGTGTTTTTGCAGATTGCAGATTCTTTAAGTGAGCTGGAAGCCTTAATGGAAAGGATGAAGAGGCTACAAGAAGATAAAGAGGATGAAGAAGCCTCTCAGGAAGAAATGGCAACTCGCTTTGAAAAGGAGAAGAAGGAGAGTCTGCTAGTAATTAGTGGAGGTATTTGTGCTTTTCCAGCTCTGTTCTGTTTGTGCTTTGTCAGAGCTAAACACTTGAAGCCAGTTCAGTGACAACAACTTTCTCTGTCTGTGTCTTCATTCTGTCTTGTTTAGTAGGAGTCTAGTAAGGGTGGTACTGTCACTTGCTTAAGATTTCTTGATTGGCAAATAACACCACTCTTTTTGCTACTTGAAATCTAGCTTTTGTATATTAAAAAAAAAGGCCTGCATGCTTCTCCAAAAAAAACTAAAAAGTTGGGTATAATTTGTTCTTTCTTTAAATACCCTGTATCTTCAAATTCATTCATACATGTAGTAAATATTTCACAGGTTTAGGTTATACAGTGCTTAGAGCTTCACTGACACTCATAAGTAGCCTTCAGATACAACATTGAATTCAGGAAATGGACTGGGAGGAGACTCAGCATCTTTACCGTTTGCTGTCCACCTGGAAAGGACATTTCTGACTTTTCATTCTGAATGATGATACCACTGGGCTGTTCCACGGCCTGGTTTGTGATAGAGATTCTGAACAGGTTTTTTACTCTTAAATGGTGTTCAGGATTCTGAGCTGAAAGCTTCTTTTCCAGCATTTTTCATACAATCTGAAGGCCTTCATCTCTAACACACCCTGCAATTAAATCTGCTTCCTGTAGACAGGAAGGTGGGTTTGTTTTTCCAAAGAAAGTGTCCAAAGAAAGAACACGGAAGACAATCAGGATCTCCAGCCATTTCCTCATAGTATAGGCTACTTGAAGATGACGGTTTGTGTCCTTCTAAGAAGTGACCCATAAAATGCTTCACATTTTACTGACACTGTGAATTTAGATCTTGATAGCTTCAGACCAAATGTGTTTGCAGATATCTGGTTTTGTGCACTGAGCCCAAAAGCGAGAAAGACTGTATTGTGGATCGGCACAGAGATTGTGCTGTGGCTCTCAAAATCTCTGAAAGAAGATGAAACCAGCAATAATGTCATGGCTGGATTTTAAGAAGTGGACATTTTCTATTCTTGCTCTTTTTTCTTTGGACAGACAATATCAACAGTGCAGATAAACAGACACCCATTGCAGTTTCATTATCAAATCAGGACTTCCCATGTGTCTTTGCAACTTCAAGTGTATACAGAAGAGGAGTTTGGGACAGAAGGGGCTTTTTGATGGGGTTGCTGATAGTTTTATTGACTTTCCTCTTTGCCTTTTGCTGGTTTGAGTTAAGGAGTCTGTGCTGGGCCTTTTTCTTTCATGGAGGTCAGTTCTTGTTAGGGGAGATGAGCATTTATGTGCAAGGTTTTTATTCTTCACCGAGGATTTGCTGCAGCAGATGTTTTGTGAGCTTCCTCCTACGCAGTTATGTTTTGATTGTTTAATGAGGCAAAGAGGAGATAAAGCACTTCTGCAATTCTTAGATTAACTGACTTTTCTAGGTGCTAACAGTGGACATATGGCAACTGTTCTGTCAGTGCATGTGGAAGCGAGCCAGGATTTTAACATCAGGGTCAAATGCAGTCAGCTATGCAGTAGTCAACTTCTGCAGAGGTAGTTACACAATCAAGCCACCTGTTTATTTGGGAGGGAAAGATTGATTCCTGATAGAGAACCTGTGCTTGCTTAGTGACATGGTTTGGAGCTCTTTGAAGATGCTTAGTTACTAAAGCTTCTGGCAGAATTTCAGCCTGATGTACTGTAGAGCTCTTTGCTTTCACATAATCTTCAACTGGTATTTACAAGTGGGGTGTTGCATTGCTTGCTGGTTGCTCATACTCCAGCTTATAGAACAGAGCTGGTGTAATTCCTGACATCATACCTGCTCAGCATAGCAATCCCTTCTGAAGGGTACATTTTTCTGTTTCTTATCCTAACGTAGTGACTTTGCCAAAGGCATTCATCTTCCTGATTTTAGATACCTACCCTCCCTCTGAAGTTAACACAGAGAAAAGCACACCTCCAGACATAACTTAGCCCTCTCTCCCCTTTTTAGAAATACATTAGATGTCTGGTGTAGGCTGACATTTAGTTGGCTCAATGAAAGGGATGGATCCAATGTAAGAAGGTTGGGATTGAACTGTTTCTTTCCTTTGTACTGCTCTCTTCCTTTGCACAACTAAAATTGTTCTCTAGCCCTGTAGTAGGGTGGTAGTTGGAAGTCAGCACTAACTCTTGTGCTAGCCTAAAGCAAAGCATTTTGCTGTTTTATTCACAGCATTTGATGATGAAATAGTTTCTACAGATGTCTCCCGCTATGTTGAAGATCCTGGATTTGGGTACAAAGACTTCGCAAGGCGAGGAGAAGATCATCTGCCAACATTCAGAGCTCAGGTACTATATCTTTACAGTGCATTCACTGAAACAATGCTTGTATATCTCATGACAGGGCGAGTAGCATAAAGTGGTTGTCATGGGACATGTTTGTTGCATGCTCCTTTTCTTGTTCTAGTCCATTAAACAACTTCCATAAATCCACCTGAGATGAGCATTTTACTATTCAGTCAAGGGAATATTGAGCTTTCAGCCTTACTGCAATGATTACCGCAATTAATGTTTGAAACCCGTAAAGCATATCACTAAATCTGGCATAAAAGTGAAAGGTAGAAAAGAAAGAATTTCTCTCCCATCCCTTCAGATGTTGTAGAAAAAAATCCACTGGAAGAACTCTTTATTCCTGCCATTTTATCAAGGATTCTCCGTCCAGTGGTTTTCAATGCCTAGATGTATATATGAGAGCAGTTTGGTGAGTATCATTCTCATATATGATCCAAATCGCTGGACTTTAAAGGTCAGGAAAGAAAAGGAGTTCCTACATACAATTACTGAAGTTTATGGCTATATTTGAATATATTTTTTTAGTGCTGTTGGAAGAAAAAAATACTTTAACTGTACTTTTTCTTACATATTGGCATCTTTTTCCATTACCAGACTCATAAACTTCATAATATATAAAACAGGATCAACTTTCTAGGTGCTTCTGTTCCAGCTTATAAAGTAGATAAATCAGCAGTCTGGTAATAAATTGAAAGAAGTGGAAGAAATCTTAAACCAAATCATAGCATTTCAATTAAAAACACAGCGGGTGCAGGAAAACTCTATGGTCAGAAGATGTATCTAAGAATGTAAAATGAAGAATCCATGATCACTCTCAGGAAATGTATTTAGCTATATAGCAGTCTCTGTTGATCCAGGTTATTTATTCTCTGGTCTTTATATGAGCCTGAAGTAGGTAGATACTGCCAAAAAGAATAAGGCAGAGTGAGTGCCTATAAATCAGACATTCTGCTTAACTACTTTAGGAGCATCAGGCTTCCATGGAAAAAAGCTGTACAGAAGTTGAAATTGGATCTAAAATATCTCTGCTGTTAAATGGGACAGCTTCTGCCTTCATTCAGAGGAGTCACCTTGATAATTTAACTTTCTTAGTAAGTCCTACATTTAAGCAATTAGATATATATACCCACAGCCTCCCAAAAGCTCTGCTTTTAATGTTGTTCAGATTGCAGTAGCATCCCAAAACCTAGCAATAGATCTAATCCCTATTCTGATAAAACAAGACTGCCTTTATCTGTGTGGGTTTAAATTTAGTAATAGAAAAAGGTACTCCATACACCACAGAATGTCTTTAAACTGGGTTTTTTTCCTTTTTCATTTTTAGTATGGATCAACTGCTGTTAGTAAGCAGCACTTTTCCCCTCATGGGGCTTCTGGCTTTCAGAGGCTTTTATGATGCCCCTAGTGTCTTGGACACCTTTACAGGGCTGGTAGGTACAACATATGTCCAATAAGCCTTACAGTCTTTTGAATTGGCAGCTGGAGATCAAATACGATGTGACACGTTTCAGACATCACTGAATGCCTCTGTTAGACAGTTGAATACTGTCCTACCTACTCTTTCCCACTATGCTCATCAGAGGACCAGTCTCTAAAGCACCTGGATGAGGACCCTTTCCTAACAGTAACATTTGAAACCAGCCAGACACAGGAAGGATGTGGGGATGATACCCTCAATTGTAAAGATAGCATCAGTTATTGAATGATTGAGCACTTGCCAAGGATGTGGGCAAACTAACATGTTCTGTGTAATCGCAGCATGGAAAGTGGTTGCACACTGCTCTGAAACAGGGTCATTCTCCCTACTGATGCTAGGCCATCACTCTGCAAAGATTTCCCATTCCTGATAAGAGCAGGCAAGCTTCTATCCTTGCAATCTGAGTGCTTGTCTAAGGCCAAAGAGGCCTGGGTTTTATTTGTTCAAGGATGGTTTAGCACGTTACTCAATGATTGTACATCCAGGCTGGAAGCAAATACTGTGTCTCTGCTCAGAGCTATCCATCAAAGCCTCCAAGAAGATCAAGTTTTTAAACTTACAGGCTCTCCAACATAGAATGGCACTGGCTGGAGTGGAAAATTGCCTCAGCATTTCAGGAGAAGCTTGGGTTTTTTCTTCTGTAGGGTCATGATATCCAGCTAAGGTGGAGTGTTGTGATTTGATATTCACTGCCAGGAAGCCTGAGGGAATGGAGCAGGTGATATGGATGAAGGATTCAAAATGTAAATCTCCTGAAGAGAATAAAGTTATAACTAGCAGACAACAAAACTATTGAGCTATAGAGAGGGCCATATGGGGGTTTCATTTGTACATTTATGTATTTCCTTCTCTTCCTGTAGGATTATACTTGGGAAAATCATGGCTTTTCCCTTGTAAACAGGCTTTATTCTGATATTGGGCATCTCCTTGATGAGAAGTTTCGGATGGTATATAACCTCACATATAACACTATGGCAACACATGAAGATGTTGATACAACTACGCTACGAAGAGCTTTATTTAACTATGTCCACTGTATGTATGGAATCAGGTATGGACAAAAATCCCATGACTTTAGGAGTGCATTTTAAACTATGTAAACAGAATGAAAACTGCATCATGGGAAAAGCATGATTTTAGACTCCAGGTGTTAAAGTGGAGACAGTACCTCAGCCTGGAAGTTAGAGTGGTTTTACTGGCGTATCAGTATAACTTCTGCTTCCAGGAGAGAAAATTATTATGAATAGGGATGGAAATTTGACAGAACTACCTTTCTGAAGCCAGCATGTATCCTTTGTGCAGGAGAGACAGCATCCTAGTACTAAGCCTTTGAGATCCTCTGTTAGTGGGTGGGTTTGTAGTGTGTATAATAAATGCTTCAGTTCCCAAACATAAAAACTTAATGCTGCAAAACACCATGCTTTCAAAAACTCGCATCCAACAGACCGCTTGCCTGTGTTATTTAGGTATGATGACTATGATTATGGAGAAGTTAATCAGTTACTTGAACGCAGCCTGAAGGTTTACATAAAGACAGTGACCTGCTACCCAGAGAGAACTACCAAGCGCATGTACGATAGTTACTGGCGTCAGTTCAAGCACTCGGAGAAGGTATGGATTTCAAAGCCCAACTGGCTTCATGGAAACCCCCATGCTGTTAAGAGTTAAAGTATGGTGACAGTATCTGTCAAATACACTGGTTTTACCCAGAAAAAAACAAATGAGATGAATTCATTGAGTGTTAGATATCAGTTTTACAGAAATACTTCTTAGTGTCCTGGAAATGCCAATTCTATTATTTTGAGTGATCTCTACATAAAATTGAACTGACAGCTGTGAAAGAGAAGTGGATAAACTTGGGAATGCAGAAGCAGTCAACTATGCCAATACTCGGGATTTGGGGATCAAAAAGGACCTTAACTCAAATATATGAGTTAATCTTCGTGGTGTTTTTCATCAATAAATATGTCAACGTGCCTTCATGTATCCAAGTTAAACGCTTCCCGACAAGAGTCAGTGCCTGCGTGCAATGTAAACTGTTCCTTAGTCTGAGCTCCTATATAGCCATCACAGGTGGTAGTAAAGAAAGCAAAGTATAATTCATAGAGAACTAATGCCATTAGGATACAAAAATGGTTTTATTGGGACTTCTGAGGTGGAAGATTGCTCAAAGCAGCAGCTGGGGCTAGTTCCCTGCAGTCTTGTGAGGTGGTCTGGTACTGGCGTGCAGCACAGCTGTTTGAAGCGCAGCTGGAGTCCTGCAGCAGGGTACAGACAGAAAGGACGTAGTTTCTTGCAGTGATACTTTACTAAAGTCTATACATTTTAACCTAAATGAACAAATGATGCATTCAGAGGTGAACTAACTGGCTGATTTAATTTCTAACAGGTTCATGTCAATCTACTTCTAATGGAAGCTCGTATGCAAGCGGAACTTCTGTATGCCCTTCGTGCCATAACTCGTCACTTAACCTGAAGCATCCGCTGGGCAGGAGTAAAGGAGTTTTGCTGAGTATGTAAAGACCTTTTGAAATAGATACACACCAGAAGCTGTTTGTGATGTAGCATCAGGTTGTTCAATTCTCTAGTGTCAAAGTTTAGCCGTGCTTCTTGGCGGCTGTAATGTGCAATGACGTGTTTTATTTTTCTTGATGCTTAACATTACTAATGATAACAAAAGTAACACTGAGGAGCACTACTCTGCATTGTTTCCGGCTGGATTTCTGCGCAGTGGTCAGGATCCTGAAACTGGTTTTGTTATATCCAATCCTAGTGCTTTGTTCTTTAAGCACCGGAGTGAAGTGCTTAGAGACTTCTTTTTCCAAGCAATCATTTTTCAGATTAGTGGAGTCCAGCAGGAGATGGGTTCTGCCTGTCCTGAGAACACACCACCACGTCGTGACTTGTGATGGAGACACACGGGCTGCGTTGCATTGAACTGCCCACTGGATTCTCCTGTGTCTCCTGGAGATGGCTTGCCAGTCACTGTCTTACTACAGCAATTGAAGGTGATGCGAGATGTGGATGCGAACATTGAGCACACTGTAATGTGAAATGAATCATGATAAATCCTACAGCATGCTACTGAAGTGCAAAATTCATCTGCTTTGTCGTGCCCCCTCCCAAGAGAAGAGGCCTCACAATTTCCCATTTCAGCCACACTTACTGTGTTTCAATCATGCATAATCTTGTTTTACTGACAGTCACCCTCAGTTGTCCTTACAATGTCCATGTTCATCACATGTTGCAATTTGTTTAGTTGGCACCTATGAAGTTAATACACAGGCTGACCAAAAACAGGGTGGTGGGTTTTTTTGCACTCTCTTCTTTCTCAATGTTCTACCTAAGGAAAGTAAAGGAAGGCTAGCATATCTGTTCTTTCATATTGGATGTGTAGAAATTTATTTCCCATAACTTTTTCATAGCATGAAATTTTAATACTTAAAGAAGTTTCTATGCATTAGTGTGAGTGAACAAAAGAAAAGTGCAATATTTAAAAAGAAAGCAAGCTTTTTTTCCCTATCATGCCACTGCTAAAGTGTCCTTCTTATATAGCCATAAAGAAATTTTAAAACCAAATTTCTTTATTGTCTAAGGCCTAGCAGTTTTGTTTTAGCTTTTATGGCTTCAGACAACCTGATACTGAGATGCCAAAGCATCCCCAAAACAAAGCATTCTTGGACAACCAGTAATATAGGGGAAGGGAAGAAATAAGCTGCCAAAAATGTCACACACTTTTGTGCTGTTTTCTGTTGCTTTCAGCTAATTTCTAAGAGCACAAAATGTTGATATTTATAGCTTTATTTTGTATTGCATTTAATGAACCAGTGAAGTGCCTAAAGAGATGCTTAAACTTACCCAGTAGGATGCAAGTTGTCACTGCTTCAGCTTCTGTCTGTTGGTTTGGGCTTTTCATATTTCTTTGAGGAGGGTGACCTTTATTTCTGTTGCATACATTCAAAACTAACTGAAGAGGTTTATTTTGATTGTGCCATTGGACTTTACAAGTTAATACTGGATTTTTTTCCATTGGTGATTGCAGAACAGTTTAAAAACCTACTGTTCGTATTCTAACACTTTTCATTGACAAAAGCATGGACCAGAACGCTCCTAAAGTCAGCTCTCTCTTTTCTTCCCTTTTCCTGAACCTTGCTGTGACTCCACATGTTGGTTCTTTCGCTTTATCTGTCTGTTCCAGATTGGAGAGCTAAATGATTGTAAACTTCCCTGCACTTTCAGACTGCAGACTCTGCATGTGAAACCCTTTTGAGGAAGAAATCAGTAATTATGAGGGGTTTTTTAATGTAACGTTGGCTGTTTAGCGAACTGCCCAATAGAGAGCATCGGAGAGAGCATTGGGTAAAACATCACATTTCTTTATCTTGTATAGCTAACTGCAAAGATTTCTCACAAGTATTGAGATGCTCATATGGATGAACTTAGGTTAACTTCCTAAGTTGCTATGACCCTTTTTGCTCCCTCCTGTGAGTGTAGTGGCCATACCTAATGGCTTTTGTGCATAAAACAGTTCTGCTGAGAGAAGTTTTCATGCAATACTTTCAGTTTTTCCCAAGTGATGGGAACTGTACAGTACTACTTTAAATCCCTTTGCTTTGAGAAGTCAAGTAGTTCTCAAGAAGCACAGTTGAGCTCTGGAAAGGAGGTGAAACTTGATTTGGATAACTGATATGATGGCTTTGTTTCCCTTCAGAAAAGCAAAGACTCTTAGAGTAGATTGAGTTTTACATTTGGAAACATGAGTGCCTTTACTTCTTTCATTATGATACATACTTGCCAGCTCAAATGCCTTCTGAGCAAAGTACATGAGCAGATTTGAAATACAGAAACCATCAGTGGGTTGCTTCGTGAAATTTATAGTAAACCAGTGATTTCCGCTTTCTTTAAGGTGCCATATCCCGTCGCATGTGGCCTGCAAGACATTCCGCTATAGGAAATGTCATTGTACACCTAGTTTGCTATTTCCCTCTCTCTTTTTTTTTTAACATTAAATGCAAACTTGAAACTTCTGGAAATGTTTTCCACGTGGCATTTTTTTTCCCCCCAAGTATTGCATTTACAGTGTAACAATTTATAGCCTAGGTTTTATACTCCAATTTATGACTTTGAGTAGGTGTTTGTTCAGAATAGGTGTTTAAAGTCAGACAGCTCTACCATACACTTTATGCACGCTCTAGGTTCACACTGTGCCAAATTTCAATGTGCAAGTGTTCTTGGATGTTTCTGCATTTTGAAAGCACTCGCGAATGTGAATCTTTACACTTTGTTTATTAATATGATCCTTACGAGTGCCGTAATCATTGCAAGCATAGATATTTGCCCTCCATGTTTCCTTATTGGAGTTGGTATTTACCAGCATTAATGTTAGTCCACAAAATGCCAGCCATGGCCAACATAAAAGCAAGTGTACAGTCTCCTGTCTACAGAAGAGAAAGCTTGGTAGGCACAAATAAACCAGCTACACAGGGAATGCTCTTAAGTAGGGAATAAAGGTTTTGAGCATGGACAGCTTCTTATTACTGTAGGATCACTTCAAACTCCATGCTGGGACACATACATTCTTGCTGAAATGGCTCCATTTTTTTGCTAATGAAGAGAAATGGAAAAGATGCCGATTGGAGAAAGCATTTGCATTTCCCAGAACACTCCACCTGCAGCTGAACATCACAAGAGTGGCATCAGACAGGAATAGAAACCATTTTAAACTAGGGAGCAGTTTGAGCAGATAGTTACTGAAGCCAGCGTTGTGGTACCCTGAGAGAATTTTGGTGAGCTGTAGATGGATTTCTTTTCATGAAGACTGAATTCTTTGTCTTAAAGCCTTCATTGCAATGAAAAGGATGTACTTTCAGCTGTAAGAGTTAAAGAATTGCCCCTCTCAGCTCTTCCTAGGTATTAAAAAAAACCCTTAAGGACAGGAAAATCAGTGGTTGTAAACAATTATAAATGTAAGTCTCTATAAATATAGAACAGAACAGAACAAAAAGGAAAACCTTTTGCTTCTCTGTTATTTGAGTGCAGAATGTCAAAGCTCCAGATTCCTTGAAGTATTTTTGTTCATAACGATATTCATAGGTATTTTCATGGGATGTGGGAAAAGCAGGAGTTGCCTAAATTTCAATGGGAATTTAAGCACTTAGCAAAATCCTACAAGGTGCCCACTTGCATTTTTGAGTCAGGTTTTTAAAGATACTGAGTCACCTAAATCCAACAGAATAGAATCAGTTTCCATAGAGATTAAAGGAATAATGTGTAGCAGACTCACGTGATTCACAGCGATTGTTAATGAAATGGGTTGTTTTGGGGACTTAATATAGGCTTAGAGAACTCTTTCCCAAAGCAGGTAAAGTGTAAGCTGCTGCTCTTGCAGAACAGGTTCTTGATGTTTCCCATGCATGTGTGTTTTCCATGAACATAGGCATGCATTTCAGGCTCATGTTCCAGAGTTCGGACTCCCTTTTAGAAGAGCTGGATTGGATTTAGAAGAGTTACTGGTGGTAGCAAGTGGGTATTTGGTAGCCTGTGCTCAGACTAGAAAGTTTTGGCCAAAAAGAAATACTCCAAATCTTGTTTTCAGGTGTTCAGTTAATTTCCTTAGAGGTTGTGATCCTTCTCCCATAAATAAGAGGTGGTGTTGCACAAAATAAAGGGAGAAAGGAGTGGATTCATTGTAAGTGAACCTTCAGCATGCTCAAATCAGCATAGTAAATAAATCATTTTTTTAAATACCAAATTGAGGACAAAAATTAACATTTTCACATAAAACCATAGAATCATAGAAGAGTTAGAGTTGGAAAGGACTTTAAGATCATCCAGTTCCAACCCCCTGCCACCTCACACTAAACCATGACACCCAAGGCTCTGGCCTTAAACACTGCCAGGGAAGGAGCACTCACAACCTCCCTGGGCAACCCATTCCAATGCCTCACCACCCTCACAGGAAAGAATTTCTTCCTTAGATCCAATCTAAACNATCTAAACCTCTCCTGTTTAAGTTTGAACCCATTACCCCTTGTCCTGTCACTACAGTCCCTAATGAAGAGCCCCTCCCCAGCATCCCTATAGGCCCCCTTCAGATACTGGAAGGCTGCTAGGAGGTCTCCATGCAGCCTTCTCTTCCCCAGGCTGAACAGCCCCAACTTTCCCAGCCTGTCTTCGTATGGGAGATGCTCCAGTCCCCTGATCATCCTTGTGGCCTCCTCTGGACTTGTTCCAACAGCTCCATGTCCTTTTGATGTTGAGGACACCAGAACTGCTCACAATGCTCCAGGTGAGGTCTCAGGAGAGCAGAGTAGAGGGGCAGGATCACCTCCTTGGACCTGCTGGTCACGCTCCTTTTGATGCAGCTCAGGATACGGTTGCTTTCTGGGCTGCAAGTGAGCACTGAAGCCTTCCCAGAGCCAATTTGAATATAAAGCTGTAAGAGTTGGTTTCCTGTAAGTGATCATTCCAAGAGCTGGACAGAAAAGTAAATTTTCACTATATGAACTCCAGATTTATTCCCCCTAATGTCCCCCAGCACTGTGCTTGTCAGAAGAGATGCACCCAACAGCTTTTCCACGTTTGGGAATTGAGAATGTTTATCTCCAAACGAAACTGAATTTAGCATTTCATCCTTACTGCATAGATCACAGGTATGGGAGACAGAGAGAGCGCAGTAGCATGAGGAAACTTTAGGGGCATCTTGATCAGTGTTAATGCATCCCTTGGAGCACGTTTCCTGGCATGTGGTCATGCTGCTGCTCCCCCCGCTTGCATCAGGTCTTTCTTGCAGACATTTAATCCTTCTGCTGCTAAAAAGGGGCAAAAATTCTCATTTTCTAGCCTGCCACCCTGCATCAAGTGCTTCCTTTCTTCCCAACCCACAACCCCTCACAATAATGCAAGGGCAGCCTCCTAGCCTTAGCCTTGTAAAACGCTAGGTTCCTCTATTGCCATTTGAGTTCTGAGGGGCTTCCTAATGTTCAGAAGCACTCAATTGTTGTATTAGGTTATTTCTGGACAGGAAAATTCCAAATGTGATTCAAAAGGATGACAGTCAGTACTCGCTTACAGCATCTAGGTAGCATTTGGCAGTAGCATGTTAGGTTCCATCTCTGGAGTTACAGTGATAATCCAGTGAATCCAGTAAGGAAATGCTTTCTTTGGCAAGACTCCCCATGCTTGAGCTGTTCAGCCATGCAGGTTTCTTTGAGGGACGTCTAATGGGGGATTTGAGGTCCTCTTGTGACAGGCAGCTCCTTGGGTGCCCTGCAGCCAGCCTCCAGAACAAGTGGATTTGGGTTTTTCACTTACCTATGGGATAAATCCAAATGCACTCCATGGAGTGGCTGCTGGAGACATAGGCAGGGTTGGGTGTTTCTACAAGTACTGAGTATCACCAGGGCTCGCGGAAAATAGAAACCTGGGTTCTGCTTTTGTTTCCAACAGCAGTTAGAAGTGGTATTGAAGATGCCAGTTAATACACTGATGGTGGGGAGCAAGCCATGCTGTCAGCATCACAAGGTACAGACCACAGGCACCTGTGAGGGGATACAACCCGTGCAGGAGAAGCTGACACGCTGGTCAGTTGGAGAAACTTGACCAATGTGCCTGAGAGGTTCTTGTGCTTCTCTTGCTCAGTGGAGATGGTGGGAGATGATGCCTCATTCCAAGGTATCCAAAGGGCTTCTGTAGGACAAGAGCTGAGACCCTTTCCTTGCTTCACAGCTGGAGCAGGGGAAGGGAACCTGTCACTTCTGCCCCAGAACGTGCTGCTGTTGAACTGCATCTTCTTGCCCCCACCAGATGGGTGAACCCCCAGGCGTTGTGTCTCCAGCTCAGGGCCTTGGCGCACAGTGACAGCAGCAGGTCCAAGCACCCACAGTCCAGAACTCTTCCTCATTGCCCATTTCACGCTCATGTCGTGCCACCAAACCCAAACCTCATCCCTCCAGCCCAGCCACCACGTGCCCGAGTGGCTGCAGGGGATACTGGCTTTTATGGGGAAAACAATCCCAGTTAGGCTACAGCCCTCGGACTCGACAAGGCAACGCAGTCAGGAATCCTTTCACGACTGTGACCTGGAACTGGATATAAACTGTAGCTTATAAAGAAACAGGAACTTTGTAAACTTGAAATCTCTCGGTTTTACCCTTTTCTCCTTTTGCTGGAAAGCCACACGATGAATGTATATGCTTTTCTCTTTCTATATCCGACCTAACTGAGAATCAGACTGCCAACTCCTTGTTTTGTATTAGCCTTTTTTCCTTTTTTTTTTCCTTTTTTTGAGAAAAACAACAAAAAAAAAAGAGTTTGTGAGCAATATATGTAGCATGCTGTGAACGTCTGTTTTGATCCTTATAGTTACTCTTTAATCCATCAGTATTAACACCAGTTCTTTTTCGTGTTCCCCTTGGTACTTTGTATGCGGTGTAAGCAGAAGCTGTGATCGGCTTTGCAGTCCTGTGCCGTGTTACTGTAACTCCTTGATCCTTTAGGAAGCACCTGACTGTGGGCCACCCTGGCGCAGGCAGCGTGCCTGGACACGACTGCCACTCAAGTCTCTTGTACTCTGTATAGTTTTAAGTAGAATAAGCTTTTTAACAGAATCTTGATGCGGTTTATGAGTCACGCAGGCTGCAAGTGTCTGGTGTGTGAGAGTCGTTGTATTTATAGTTGTTGGGGTTTGGTTTATTTCTCGTTTTGTTGGTGTTTTTTTAACTCATAAAGTAGCAAACTTGATAAACATAGCCACTTTAAACTGCTCTTGCTAAACAGACCCTGCTGTAGATAAAATACCACTGTAGATACAGGGAGGTGCTCCAGCAGACCCTGGGTGAGCAGAGCCGACTTTGCATAAAGCATGGTCCGAGCTGCATGGCCGCCCTGTGTTTGGATACATTTGGAGCCAAACGTGGGGCAGGCTGAGATCTGGGGGTGTTTCATCCCCTGTACCCATAAGCCCACCGCTGGCATGGTCTGCTCACTGTGCATGAGGGGAACATGAGCCTTGCTGGTGTGCAGAGGGATGGATGGACCAGCCACGGCTCTGAAAACATGGGCATGGCCTTTCTGCAGCCCCAAAGCTTCCAAGCTCCTCTCAGTGCAAGCATTAGCCCTTATTTGCTGTATGCAGAGCCCGGCATGGTGGGATAAGGAGCAGCATCGGCTCCCCATGCGCTGCTGTGGGTCGGAGGGGCAGTGGCAGGGCAGTGCCCAGGGGTTGGCATTTCATTGCATCTCCCCCCTCTGACATGGGGTAAGTTGTACCCAGCTTCTTGCGTCCCCTGCCATGGCCCCAGAGGTGTTTTGGGGTGCAGGATTAAGGACAAAGCTCTGGTCCTGTTGCTCCATCCCACCCCCTGGAAGCGAGGTGGCTCCATGGGTACCACAGTCCCTCCAGCATCCCACGGGCCTCCCATCCTGCCTGCCCTGAGCTCCGGAGACACACTGCAGACCCCACACTGTCCTAGAGGGTTTGCTGCAAGGTGAGGCAGCTGCTAGGAGCTTCCTTTTGGGTCTCCACAGCAGCTTTTACCAGTTACTTGTTCTGTTATTGCCGGTTGGGGTTTTCTTTGTTGGATTCCTTTGTGTTCCCAGAGGACGGGATGACCTGGCGGGATGGATTTTCTCTTTGTGTGTGACTTGTGTTAGTTTTTAAGTTACCCGACTTGAATTTATCTGAACAGATGCAGAAGGAACTTTTTTTTTTATTATTATTTTTCTTTTTCTTTTTTTGGTGAGTTAAGAGACAAAAAACTGCATTTTTAAACAAAGGAATCGTGTATTAACATTTTAACAGCAATTCATAAATCTGCACTTTTTATGAGGTTTTGAAAATTCTATTTATAGGTACGGAACAATGGGGTTTGTTTAAAACTGTATCGCATTTATACTTGCTGAAATTACTTTCATTGTTATCAGTAGGAATTTCATTGGTTAAATAAAATGGATAAAACCTGTCTCCTCTTGGAGCTGTCATTTAGCACACACTGGGGAGCACATCTCCGGAGCACAGCATCCTGTGGTTTGGGGTGAGATCCAGTCCTGGACGTGTCCTTCCCCTCCATGCCCTTGTCCTAGATTCTGATTTAATGTATAGATTGTTTGATCTATATACAGATAGGTAATAGACAGTAATTCTATTTAATCTGTGTGAACATAGGTCCTGGAAAATGGATAGCGCTTGCCTAAGGGCATCACCAGTTAGTGATGAGGAATGGGGTGATGAGCATCACAATGTTCACTCTTGATATGGGTCTTGTCACCTTCCCCTTGGAAATCTGACCTGGGAAAACCATACATGATGGGATGCACCAGGAGCTGCTCCCATTTCCAGGGGTGAGAGCCATAAAACCCTGCATGAAATGCAAAGGGGAGCAGAAATGTGTGCTGAGGGTGCTGGCTTGGGGCAGTGCCAAGCTGATCTTGAAGCCAAAGTACCCTCAGGTGCCTGCAGTGCTGCCCTCTGCCCCATCCCGCCCCAGGGAAGGTGGCATAGGGCTGGGGATGGCGGAGGGGGTTGTGCTGGAATAGGTGCTCATCTCCTCTCCAAAGAGACAAAAGTAGCTTACATGAGCCACAGACCTGGGGTGTTTGGGTGTATTATAGAATTGCAGACTGGTTTGTGTTGGAAGGGACCTTAAAGCTCATCCAGTTCCAACCCCTGCCACAGGTAGGGATACCTTCCATTAGAGCAGGTTGCTCCAAGCCCCGTCCAACCTGGCCTTGAACAGTGCCAGGGATGGGGCAGCCACAGCTTCTCTGGGCACCCTGTGCCAGCGCCTCAGCACCCTCATAGGGCAGAATTTCTGCCTAAAATCTAATCTCAGTCTCCCCTCTGTCAGTTTAAAGCCATTCCAGTTGTCCTGTCACTGCAGGCCCTTGTAAAAAGTCCCTCCCCAGCACCAAATGTGATCTCAGGTGAGCCCAGCCCTGAATCTGATCCCTGAGCCTTCCCCTACTGCATGGTCTGAGTGCTCAATGGGGGACCAGCATGGGTTGGGGGCAGCAGCACTCCCCAGGGACCATGGGTTTACCATACACCATCCTCCCCTCTCTACCTGGCTCCCAGAACACCAAAGCCAAACGCTCTCTGTGTGTTGGTGGTAACTCCAGGCTGTTGTCCTCAGGCCTCTCCAGCTCTGCTGCCTCTGGCTCTGTTGAAAACCCAGCCTACAGCCAGAGGAACACAGAACCCAACGGGCACTGACAGACCAGGGACGTGTCACAGGGATGCTCCTGTGCTCAGCTGGCTGCAGGACCCCCTTGCATCCCATAGGTGATCCCCATGGGATCTGGGAAAGTCTATGCCTAGGTTGAGGGTGTGCAGCCTGGCATTGCAGCATGTCCCTGGGGAAACCTGGCTGGGCTACCCCTGGTGTGCTCCATGGCCAGCATCACCCGAGAGCATGGCCATCTCCAGCCTCCCGGATGCAGGAGCTCCATCAGGGTGGCTGCAGCAGTGATTGGCACCACAAGGGCAGCCCAGGTACCCACCCATGGCTGGAGCAAGCCTCATCTATAAGGTTGGATTTCAGCTTCTGCTGGGGTCTCCTTGGCCACTTCCCAGCACCACTTCAGGCCATGGCACTGGGAAGAAGCAGAGACAAGCAGAGATGAGCCCCAGCCCCCATAGAGGGCCATGAGCAGATCCTCCTTACCAAGTGTTTGCATTAATGGCTGCTGAAGTGCACCCACCACACAAGGCTTGGTTTCAGCTCCCCATGCTACATCAGCCCAATGACAGACCATGTGGGAGCACCCAAACTGCCCCCAATAGCTTTAAATTGGACCATGACAGAGCAATCTGGTGGGACCCGTGGACAGCACAGCAGAGGCTCTGAAGATCCAGTCTATAGATGTTATAAGTAACACCATGCCAATGGGCTCCTGTAAATACCATTCTGTTCTGCAGGCTTTTTGGTGTGTAAGAAGGTAATCACCGGATTTGTGTTTCCTGCTGCAGTAACAGGCACATACACACACACACACACACACACCCTGCATCCTCTGCTTGTGCTTTTTGTCCTCAGGCTTTCTTCAGGCCCTTGAAGAAAACCTTGAGCATTTCCAACCTGCAGGAAAGCGCTTTTGCAGAAGGGAAGCCCTCCTGCTCCTGCCTGGGCCTCCTGGTGCGGTATCAACGTAGCCAGGGAATAAAACAGTGCCAAAAAGCTGGATTTCAGTTAAATCTCAATAGTTTCAGCTTCTATAACCTGCAGCACCCAGTGCTGACTTGCCCAGCAATGAGCTCCCCAACAGTTGGCCGCTGCTGTGTGCGACCCCACAGAGCAGGGTTTAGTTCTGCTGTCCTCATGGGCCGGTGCCTCTTGTGATGCACTGAGGGCAGCAGGAGGAGCACAGGGCCTGGGGGTGATGCTGCCTGAGCACACATCTTTACTCCGGGTTGCTGAATCCCCTTGCTAATCCCCCCTGGGCATCCAGGGGGAGATGGGGGGACTCCAGCAGAGGATCCTGCCCCTCTACTCTGCTCTCCTGAGACCTCACCTGGAGCATTGTGTGCAGTTCTGGT
>NDXB01010826.1:0-22050 GCA_002631895.1 Agapornis roseicollis | reverse complement strand
GCCCAGGCAAAGTCCACCCAGCAGAGAGCCCCATGTTCACAGCAGGGCTGGGTTACAGGCTTGTTCTTGCACTTGTGCGCAGTGCCCCATGCAGGGCCTTGCTGAGCCAAGGTGAGGAGCATTGTGAGCTCCTACTGGGGGTTTTCTGTGTGACCTCAGAGGAGCGGGATGGTGGCTTGGGGACCCCCGCAGAGGCGGTCCAGAGACTCTGCAGTAGTGAAGGTGGTGGTCAGGAGACCCCCAGCACAGTTGGACCCTGCAGTGAAGAGGGGCTGCTGGTCAGGGGATCATCCAAGGCATCATTTGTGGACCCCATAGCAAGCTGAGACCATGGCCTGTGAACTCTGCTGTGTGTGGAATGGGGACCTTGCAGCCTAAAGGTCAGTGCGAGAAGGACACACACTGAGATGAGAGGAGAATCCCGGAGCAGGAGGGTGGTGACCTGGGCACGCTGTATGGGGTTACTATGGTCCTTGCAGAAAGGGAGTAAGGTGTCATGAGTCCTTGTGTGTGTAGTCTTGGGAACCAGTCGGATGTGCTTATGAGACTGGGGCACCTTCATGAGAGGCATGCTCTGATGAGGCCTCTCATGTTCAAGACTCTGAGCCACTGGTGGCTCAAACTACTGTGTCACATTGTGGAAGCACCCCAGCATCCCGTCTTTGATGCCAGNGTGGAAGGGGTCCCTGCCCGTGGCAGGGGTTGGAATTGGATGACCTTAAGATCCTTTCCAACCCAAACCATTCTATGATAGGGTTGAGTGATTATGGATAATAATCATGGGGAAGGCCAACAAGGCAGATGGTCATGGTGGGAATCTGTTGTAGACCACCCAACCAGGATGAAGAGGCAGATGAAGCACTCTATCAGCAGACCAGGCCCAGTCAGCACAGGTTAATGGAAAGCAGTTGATGACCAGTCATAAGTGGTGTTCCCAGGGATCTGCACTGGGGCCAAATTCCCAAATGTCCCACCTGGCACTGAGCCCTTGGGGAATGCAGACACCTCGGCAGTCCCTGCAGATCCACTCAAACAGCCACAGCCTAATTTAGCCCCAAGCTCAGCCATTCGCAGCTATATTTATTCTTTTAATACCAGCTACATCACCTCAGCCATTTAACAAGCATTAAACCTGATGGTGCATGAGACAGAACAGGGTTTTACTCACACCCCTGGCCAAGAGCTGGCTCAGGAAAGCTGGCAGCCACAAGTGTTTTAGGCAATATTTGTCTCATACCTTTCCAGTCAAAGCTATGGATCAAAACTATAGAATCACAGAATGGTTTGGGTTGGAAAGGACCTTAAGATCATCCAGGTCCAACCCCCCTGCCATGGGCAGGGACACCTCACACTAAACCAGNCAGTTCCAACCCCTGCCATGGGCAGGGACACCTCACACTAAACCATGGCACCCAAGGCTCCCTCCAACCTGGCCTTCAACACTGCCAGGGATGGAGCATTCACAGCTTCCCTGGGCAACCCATTCCAGTGCCTCAGCACCCTCACAGCAAAGAATTTCTTCCTTAGATCCAATCTAAACCTCCCCTGGTTCAGTCTGAACCCATCACCCCTTGTCCTGTCACTGCAGTCCCTAATGAAGAGTCCCTCCCCAGCATCCCTAGAGGCCCCCTTCAGACACTGAAGCTGCTCTGAGGTCTCCACGCAGCTTCTCTTCTCCAGGCTAAACGGCCCCAATGTTCTCAGCCTGGCTCCATCCAGGAGCTGCTCCAGCCCCTGCTCATCCTTGTGGCCTCCTCTGCACTTGTTCCAACAGCTCCATGTCCTTCTGATGTTGAGAACACCAGAACTGCCCCCAGTGCTCCAGGGGAGGTCACTGTGGGTCAAAACTACTGTGGGGTCTGTCAGGAAAAAATGCCAGTTTGGTTGCCTGAAGCTGGTGAGTTGTTCTGCAATCTGAAACAGAGCAGTAATCATGGAATGGGTTGGGTTGAAGGGATCTCAAAGCTCCCCCAGTCCCAACCCCTGTCCCAGACAGGGACCCCTTCCACTGGATCCGCTTGCTCCAAGCCCCTGTGTCCAACCTGGCCCACTGCCAGGNTTGAGCACTGCCAGGGATGGGGCAGCCACAGTTTCTCTGGGCCATCACCCTGGGCCAGCGCCTCAGCACCCTCCCAGGGAACAGCTTCTGCCTCAGAGCTCAGCTCAGTCTCCCCTGGGGCAGGTTCAAGCCATTGCCCTTGGCCTGGCCCTACCAGTAAGTTTTAGGTGGCCAGGCAAAAGCAGCCAGAAGGCGACAGTGGCCGGGACATGTACAAGGAGGATGCAACATCCAGGTTCTTGACCTGGCACTGAGGCACTCCCATGGAGCAGCAGCACTTGGACAAGAGCTTTCCTTTCTCCCAGATGCCCCCCTTGGGACCCCACAAGCCTTTACAAACTATCATCTTCTGGAGCTTAACAAAGGGCTGGGAAAACAACCCTGCATGAGCACACACATGAGAGCGAGGTCCAGAGCTGGTGCTAGAGACTGAAAGGTTAAGGAGATGGCACACATAGAACAGGATTTAAGCTGTTCTTGCTGCCTCCTCCTAGATCTAACCCCGGGCCCCACCATGGTTTTGTTTCAGTTCCAACTTGAAGCAGGGAACTTCTTATAAGTAGAATGAAAGGGGTGAGGGATCCCTGTAACAGCTCTTGAGGTAAAAAGGAGGGTTCGAAATCACTGCAGTCACATTCTCTCAATGCAAAAGGCTGGTTTGAGTTTCCTGACTGCAGTGTTCAACCAAGAGAAACTTCCCAGGAGACACTGCCTCAAACACAACGTGTTTGAGCCATAATCAGTACCAAGAGATGCTCCTTCTCCCCAGCTTCACAACATCTTGAGTGAATTCAGGTATAACGATTTGGGTATCAACTCTGGTAGAAGTCAGATGGCTTTCCTACAATGAAGTACTGCAATTGGATAACCCCAGGAGCTCCCATTTCCACTTACTTTAACTCTGGCTTCTTTGGATGAGGGTTGCTATCCCAAAGCCAAGTTCGGAGCACTGGATGCTGTGTTTAATCCTCTTAGCTGATTAACACAGCTAAGCAGCAGCAATTGTTTGCTGAAACAGTGAACCCAATTGCCCAGCTTGGGAGCCAGATGGTCACAGTGACCTTGTGTACAGCAGCACATAGCAGCAATGGGCGTTTGCTCCCACTTCAGTCAAAAGCCATCTCTCTCAACAGCTCAGCCTATCTGCAGCACAACCAGGGCTGATGTTCCTCATGCCGGCCCTGGTTCAACCAGACTAAACCCTGAAGCATGGCTTTGCAGAGGGTGGGCATGTTTCTGCTATATATCATTCTATACAAACATCCCTTTTGCCAAGCCCCAGCTCCTTCCTCCTCCATCACCTGGCCTGATACACACAGCAAGAATGAGGACCAGTTTGTCCTGTATTCACAGCAGAGGGGACACTCATGCAAGAAGGCAGCAACCTAAAAGGACCTTCCTGCCATACCCAAAGCAGCTGAACATGAGGTTTGACCCTCTTCACCCATGACTTTCTGTACACTTCTGGAAGGAGCCATGAATAACAAGAAGGAAGCGAACAAGGAACATCCCTTCCCATCCTGGCTCCACTTCCTAGTGGGAGCAGCCAAAGAAACAGGCTCCCTTTCCAAGTCCTTCACTTGCTGTTGGCTGCCTGGTTTCAGTCTCCACACTGCATCCCTTATGGGGAAGGAGCTTTACAGAGGCTGAAGACTCCATTCCATGGAGGTCCCATGGACATTCATTTCCTCACACCAAAAGGAGAGGCAGTTTCTGATCACACCACCCTCCTGTGAAGCAGGCATCACCACATCTCTCTCCTGGGGAGTTGAGCACTATAAACCCTAGTCACACTTTCAGAGAGAAGCTGTGGGCATCCATCCTCTGGAGAAGGCTCCACGTTGCGGATCCCAAGAGGATGGGGATGCCTGCATAAGCATGGAGTCAGCTGTCCCCCAGTTTGAGGGGGACAAGACATGCCCACGCTCAGACTACAGCATTCCCCCCGTTCATCTCAGTGCATTCAGGTAACACATGGGAGCTCCTGGGAGTTACAAACTAGGGCAAGTCCTGGCCCAGATCTACACCACTGCACCCTTTACCACTTCCAACCCCTGTTTTTGCCATCCTTCCAAAAGCCAGTGCCCTGAAAGAGCACCGAAGAGGAGAACTGTCCTCCCTGCACTGGTGTTCAATAGCTGTATAGAAGCTCTAGGAACCCTTGCTCTAAGCAAAGAGCAACCTGGAGAGATGCAAAGAGGCAGATCCCTCCATTTCAATCCACACTGAGACCACCTCCCACCTTCACTGAGCATCCCCAGCTCATCACATGCACACTCATGCAGCACAGAAGCATTCCAGACACATGCTTGACCAGTTCACAAGCCTCAACCCCCAAATTGCCCATTTCCTTTATAAGAAAAGCACATTTGAGAGGGACTTACAGAGCAGCAGCACTTCCAGCACCATTCCCTGGTGGATGTTTCTGTACTGAAGGACCCCAAACACCCTTATCCCTTCAGCCTTCTGATGGTTCTAATGGTGATGAGCTCTCAGCTGGACCAGCTCTTGCACACAGTTGGGTTTATCTGCAGCAGAGCACACTTGTATGCTCTGAACCTCCCTTATCACTGCTGCAAATATCAACAGAGACAGGGAGAAGCACGTAACGCCCGGGGAGGGAAGGCACACAAATACAAGTGGACACGTCATCTTCTGACCCCATTTGACCAAGCTCATGACCTCAAGGGCTCTCTGTTCATCACCCCATGTACCCTCAAAGGCTCCACGGCCCCTGGACAAGGACAGTCCTACATCCAGCCCATAAACTGCAAGGAACAGAGCGGACTCCAGACCTTCAGCAGGTCATCCAGATACGTTCCTCCAGGGAACACGCAGCCCCAATACAAAGTTCATGGAAATAGGGAAAAAGCCAATGTTTTGCCTGAGCTGGGGGAAGAAGCCAAGAGAGCAGAATGATTGCCTCATGGGTCCAATAGAGCACTCGCTACAGCCAGACTATTACACACAAAGCTTGGATTTAAAGACTGGAGAGAAAAGGCTCCTTAAGGGGAGACCTTAGAGCAGCTCCAGTGCCTAAAGGGGCTGCAGGAAACCTGAAGAAGGGCTTTGGACAAGGGGAATGGGTTTAACAGCGGCAGGGTTTGGAACTGGATGAGCTTTAAGGTCCCTTCCAACACAAACCACTCTGATTCCGCAATCCCATTCCAGACAACACTCACAGCTTCCAGCTGCTTCAGTTACATGTTTTCCCCTTAAGCAAAGCGGAAGAAAGGGGCTGGTGGATGCTGAACCCCAGTCACCAAAACAAGGTGCTCTGGGTGGACTATTCAGGTTTGGGTTTAAAGGTTCCAAGTTAGATGTGTTAAACACACTAACAGCATCAGGCCCCTGCCTTCACGCTGCTCCTGTGACAGCAGCAGAGATGCCCACCCTCCCCAGAGGGGCTTTCAGGAATGGTTGGCACCAAGAACACAAAGACCCTCTTGCATCCAGAGCCTCCCTTCCAGCCCTAGAGGTCTAGCAAACCACAGGGTAAGCTTTAAGCTCCTCACTACCCATGTTACTTCCTATACCCCATGCAAGCTCAGGAGCAGAGCTCAAATGACAGCGTGCTGCAGGGCTGCTGCATGCCTGGGTACCAACTCAAGGAAGGACATTTCTTCACCCGCTGGTCTTCAGCAGCATCGCTCCTGCCCGAGTTCTCAGGGACAGCATTTCTGTTGCTATAAACCCAAGAGCAGCTTTGTTTCCCTTTGCAAAGCAAAGCTGTATATGGAGAACCCACACAGTTTGTGTTTCAGCAACAAGCGTGACCTTGCGACGAGGCACAAAGGCTTTCCTGACGGCACAAGAGACAACAGAGCCCACTTATTCCCATCGCGTTAATATCTTAACATCTACAGCTGTCTTCCCCACAGATACACCACATTCCTTTAACGCACAGCTCTCTGACAGCAAGAGGCTTCAGATCCACACACACAGAATCCTTACGCAAAGGAGACAGATTAGGAAACACTTGTGATAAGGGGAAGTATCTCCAGCCGAGCTGTCAACCTTGCACTTTAAATGAAGGCTTGTAAGGAGGGCTGCAAGCACTCTGCATTTCAGTGATTAACTTGGAGCTAAATGAGTTTAGCTGCTTCTTTAACACCCATTCTGCTTCCAGGTTTCAGGCAGGAGCAGAAGCAGGAGACAAGGACAACTACAAGGAGCTTGCAGGCTCTCAGGTACCAGCAACTCTTGAGGCTAATGCCAAAGCGTGAGGAGTGGGGTAACTCACCCCTAAGATAAGAGCCACCCACCACTATATACTTACAGAGCATCACATGCAACATGGCAAGTGGTCCAGGAGCTCACAGGACTCAGCTTGGGAGCATAGGGAAAGATGAGACAATAATATCTATACATTGCCATCTGTGTGAAAGCTGGAGAACAGCTCCCAAGCTCAGGGTATGGAGTGCAGAGCAATCCCTCATGATAAACATCACCTGCAGGTGAACAGGAACACCGCCTAAAATAGACCTGTTGAGAAGCCACAGGTTTCCCCTTACCTCTTGGCTTGATGGATTCCAGGGCTCCAAAACCAGCCACAGATTACAAAGCCTGCTCAGCCATTATTACAGTGTGAATCCCTAAGCGAAAGCAATAGCCACAGATGGCAAAATCATAACCCAAAAAGCTAAAGAGAAACGGAGCGAATCACTCAGCTGGATCCCTGCCTGGACACCCAGCCCAAGCCGCAGTCACTGCCTGTTTGCTCTGTTTCCATCTGCAATAGGTTTAACTGGCAGTTTAAAGCCTCATTGACAAGATCCATGAATGATTAGTGGGTAGATTGACACCAAAATGCCCACAATACCTGCAAACAATCACTGCTGTATCAGGCCACTGCCTACAACAGATCACAGCCTCAAGGAACTTCTTTACGGGGCTTCTTCATACAAGGAAGTAGCTGGGTAAGGAAGAGACACGCTGGGTTTGCGCATAGACCTCATCTCCAAAAGGCCTTTTTTGTCTCCAAAAAGGTCAAAGGGTTGGATGACTCCTTCCTACATCAGCAGCTGAGACATGCAGGAAGCATTTTAATCCCAAGGAAAGCATTAATTATCTCTTAAATAAAAAGCAAACACACTAAATCCACCCAAGTATCCGAGAGTGACCTCACCACCATGGTAAGTCCCTGTAAACAAGCCTCAACCCTCCCCATCCCTCTCACAGACAGGGTTTAGGCACCAGTAGAACCTCCACTTAGTGTGACCTGGGAAGCTCCCAGACCTCAGCTCCATCTAAACCTGCCCTGGGGCAGCTTGAGCCCGGCTCCTCTTGGCCCATGCCTTGGTCCTTGGGAGCAGAGCCCAGCCCCTCCTGGCTCCATCCTCCTGGCAGGCACTTGCAGGGAGCCATCAGGTCCCCCCTCAGCCTTCTCTTCTCCACACTGAACCCCCCAGCTCCCTCAGCCCTTCCCCATCCCCCTTGGGCTCCAGGCCCTGCACCAGCTCCATTCCCTTCTCTGGCCCCGCTCCAGCCCCTCAAGGTCTCTCTTGTACTGAGGGCCCAGAGCTGAGCACAGGATCCAAGAAGGAATCCTAGGCACAAGCCTCAAATCCTCCCCATGCTCTTCAATGGCCTGCTCCAGGATTACGCCAACCTCCCAACAAGCTCACAGAGCCCTCAGAGCACCACCCCATCACCTTCGGGTATCCACTCCCAACCAGCATCCACAGTGCTGTAGCCATCTCCAAGCCTGAAAATGTAATCTATTTTATTTGCAATTCTGCAGTAGGCAACAGGCCCAGGGACTTGATCTTAGATCCGGGCTATTTGATTTATGATGAGGTGACTGTCAACTCAAGAGATTCATCAATATGAGGTTGAGTGGCCCAAGGTGTAATCTATTAGAGTGGCTCAGAACAACACTTGGACTTTGAAGGGTACAGCCAGTCCATTACAGCCTTTTAAATGCTACACCCAAAATGCCTACTAAAGGAAATGCTGATCTTCACCTTGTGCTATTTAAGTCAGATGCAAGGTGCTTTGCCTGAGCAAGCTGTGTAAATAGGAGCCCAAAACTGCATCAAACCTCAGGTTAGGGGAGGCAGAAGTTTCATTTCAGCTCAGCAAGGGTGGAAGGGAGGCAAGAATATGGGGATGGGCCATTTATAAAGAGGTTGTACAAGTTACAGCAGAGGTTTAAGGGAGTTTTAAGAGAAATATAAAGATATACCTTTATAAGATATAAAGATATCTTTATATATAAATATATAAAGAATATAAAGATTAAAGACAAGCTTGCTTGAAGGGGGAAAAGGGCATGATAAAAGCTGCACTTAGCACAGTGCCACATGCTAAGTCTGAAAGTGAAACACATCCTGCTGAGCCCTCCCAGCCAACAGCAGCATAAACTTACAGTCCATCACCTCCGAGTACTGTGGGATCCAGCAGCCTGGACCCAAAACCTGGCTCGCAAGCAGCCAGAGATGCAGTGGTTCGGGAACAGGAGGATTCGGTTTTGTCATGACTAAGGAATTACAGTAAAACCAGGACAAGCTGTTTCCAAGACAGAGATCAGCTGCCAGCAGCACACATGTGGGAGCCCAGATTTGTGCATCACCCAAAGAAACAGGCTCTTTGCCACCCTCCTATCACCATCCCACCCTTTATCCAGCAGGAAGGAAAGACCAGCTGACATCAGCAACACCTGGACCAGGAGCCACGAAACCCAATAAATCAGGGCAAGAAATAGCCACCAAACCCCACACTTTTATAAAGCTGAATCTGCCCAAAGACGAGGCGAGCAAGAGAGGCAGAGCTCAAGCACAATGCGTAATGGATTCAGTATGTGACAACACACGATGCATGGAGGTAGATGTGAGCATGGAAGAACCCCCCTCCACCACCCAAGAAGGTCCTTGTTTGCACTGAACACCCTTCAGGGGAGCACTCCGGACCTTGAAACCGCTCCTTGGCAGAAATCTTCCCTAGCTATTGCATTCCCTATAAACACAAGGCTTTTCTCTCAGGTTATTGAGCAATGATGAGCTATTTAACCAACACACAGGCAGTGTCCTGCCAGGATCTGTGGGTATTTTGGGAGGAAGCAAGGAGAACACAGGGGTGAGCCGAAGAGGAAAAAGCAGCAAAGGCAAAACCACCGGTGTTCAGCTTCGCTTTGGAAAGTCAAGACATGCATTAAAGTAGCTGCATCTAGTCACTGTTTATAGAGAGGCTGGCAGGCAAAAGCAACTGCTATAAACAGCCTTTTAAATCCCTTTTCCCAGCATCACTCGTAAGAATATTCCTATAAAGGTCTGTTAAACACCAGCAGCATACTCAGGGTAAGGGAAAACCATTAGGGAGAAGAGTTGGAATAGGAATATTTGGCTTGAAGAGGGATGGAGAAGGCATGATGCGCCCGGGTCCCACATACCCATTAACACTGCACCCCTACAAGGCCCTCTTGGAGCCCTGGATGGGCAAAGCTTTCCCCTCCATGTATTCCAGCATGGGTAAGGAAGCAGCTCGTTGGTGTGACACTGCCCTCTCCTGAGCAGAAGGAGCTGCTCAGCTTCACACCCAGCTCCATACAATGGGGAGCAACAGACAGCCCAGGGCAAACAGCTTGTTGTAAGCCAAAACATCACTCACCCCACAACCGGCACCAGCAGAGCCCAGAGCAGCCTCCTCATGCCAAAAGGACTTAGCTTCGTTCTGCACAAGGGTAAGCAACCACCACTTGGTCTCCTTAAAGCTTAATTACCAGCTGCTGCAGCCTATCAAAGCCTCTTCATGGCCACGGCCAAGTGGCTCCCAGGTGGATCCCATTCCTTCACCTCAATATCAAGAAGGTGCAAAGCATCTCATTAAAGGGGATATGGATAGGGTAATGGCCTTTCTGGATGCATCTTCTCAAGAGATAAGGGGTTCCAAACCAGCCTCCAGGGAAAGCATGTTCTTACACCTCATGTTTGTAGGAAAGCTGCTCTCAGGAGGAGCCCTAAGCACCCATCTTCATCCAACCACAATACTCCTAATGTCAGTGATACCCGCACCTTCACACACCAGCCCCTAGCTCTACAGCAGCAGTGCCATGAGGATTTCAAAGGTACAACCACATCCTTTCATCTTCACCCTCAGGAAGCCTTCCAAAGTGAGTTAAAGGACAATATTCCCTGCAGGTGCAGCTGTTAAAAGGGGACCCAGCTCTAACTTCCACCACCTGTGAGCATCAAAGTACCTCATAGCAAAAACAGGGTGAAAGAGCCATCTGCTACCAGCATCTTCAGCTCAACCTGGGAGACCATTTGCAACTGAGTTACCGTCACCCACACCTTAAGAAAACACACAACAAAACCCTAAATATACTGATTTGGGCATTGAACAGCGTGAAAAACTACAGCAGTTTTAATGCAGGATCAAATTCCCATGGCAGTTCATGGATGAAACTACAACAAATAGTCCCTGGCCTCTGCGACTGGCTCAGTATCTTGTTATGATCTCCCTGCTTCATAAAAGCAATTTGTTGCCTTGCAAGACCAAGTCCCTTTATCATTAATTCCAAGCCAGCAGTCACTGAACCTACAACTTGACACCAAACAGATGGATCCAAGCAGAACTCTGAAGGGGGCTACAAGGATGCTGGGGAGGGGCTCTTCATTAGGGACTGCAGTGACAGGACAAGGGGTGATGGGTTCAGACTGAAACAGGGGAGGTTTAGATTGGATCTAAGGAGGAAATCCTTCCCTGTGAGGGTGCTGAGGCACTGGAATGGGTTGGCCAGGGAAGCTGTGGCTGTTCCATCCCTGGCAGTGCTCAAGGCCAGGTTGGTGCCATGGTTTAGTGTGAGGTGTCCCTGCTTATGGCAGGGGGTTGGAACTGAATGCTCTTAAGGTCCTTTTTAACCCAAACTGTTCTATGATTCTATGATTCAACTCATTGCATTGCTGCTGCTCGTTGTCATGCTTCGCATTCAAGTACAGGATTCATCCCAGGGAAGAGAGGAACACGCTTATTTGATAGAGAAAGTACAGCTTGACAGGGACACCCACTCTAAAATTAACTCTGCCTTAAAGCAGAGCTTCTATTTGCCACCTTCTAAAGCAAAGAGAGCTATTCCGGAGCTAAATAGTGCTGGGATATTGGTGTGAAGATGTCATCATGGAGGAAAAGAGGTTAAAATAGCAGGATTAAGGATTCAGGATGCATCAGTGCTCAGGTGGATGAAGGCTGTATAATGTATTAATGGACCACTTCCCGTAGCAATCTGATGACTGGTGAACACAGGCAAAATGCAAGGCAGGAAATCCATTTAGTTCAGCTTTTCCCCAGCCACACCTGCCAAGTGCAAGCTGGCAATATATATGAAGGAACAAAGGTAAAAGGCACTTATCCTGCATCACTGCGTGATCCAACCCCAAAACAAGCTCTTTAGGAATAAGCACTGGTCTAACTTTGCTCCCTAATGCACAAGTCTGAATGTCCTGGCTGCTGGGAGCACCCCAATGAGAACACAGCATCCGAGCAGCGCAATAGGGTTTAACGTTCTCCACACAGAGCCTAACTTTCTAACAGAGGAAAATCCACATGGGCTGACTGAGCAAACACTCATTTCCCTTCGTAGAGGGACAAGGAGCCAGCAAAGAGAACCAGAATGCAACGTTTGTTCCATCCCACATGCAGCACGGTCACTACCGTTCCGATTACCCACCCGTAATCCCTTCCCAGCCCCAACATAACCCTTAAGCCAACGCGATTAGCAGCAATCATACAGACCCACTCCATGGGGAGTTGGACAAAGGCAGGTTTTTAGCCTGGCTGAAGAATCCCCGTTTCCATCTCGCCAGGGGTGAAATCTCACAGCTTCCAACATCAGGAATTGCTATACCAGACCTTTTCCAGAGGAAAGGCTCACATTTCCCCTGCAACTCCTCCAAGCCCGGTTTTCCAAGCAGTGAATAGACAGGACTTGGGAGAGAGCTTCTATAAAACAGCAAGGAGATTGATTCTTTTTTTCCCCCCCCCTCTTTTTCCTGAATTATTCCTTTTTCCAAGCAATTCCTTTGCCAAGCATCAAGGCAAAATAATACCCTTTATATTCATCTTCTCTGCTCAGCGCTGGGAAGAAACAGGGGGCCTTAACATGGGGCTTTGTCCCTAAGAGCCATCCAGGACATTCCTATCGCATCCTCAGAGCGTGCGAGAGGAGATTGGGTGCCGGATAGGCACAGGGTGCTCATGCAGCGGGGGCAAGGAGCAATAAATTCCTTTGGGATTTTGCTGTCTCAGGGTTTTACAGCGCTGGACAATCCCAGTGGAAAGCCCTGGGGCTGTGGGACACTGCAGATGCCATTCTTTCGAAAGCCACGTATAAAAATGAAGCATTACCTGTAAAACAAGTAGGGTTTAATGGGGAGAAAGGGGGCGGCTGGATCCATACCCTGGAAACCTGGGGGGTCCTGCAGACCCAAGGGAGTACCCTGAGACCTGTCCTTAGGTGGGTGCCCACTCATATCCCCCAGCACACAGCAGCATCCCATCACATCCTAACTTTGCTTGGGATGCTCCCTGCTAGGGGTACCACCCATGAGGGTGCGGAGCGCCGGTTCGGGGGGCACAGAGGGCAAAGAACCATCTTTTGGGGTAAAGAATCACCTTTTCAGACAACAGAGCACCTTTTGGGGGTCAAACCCGCAATATCACAACACACACACCCCGGCTCAGCATCATTCCCCCCCCCACCCACCCCAAGGACAGGGGGGGATGCTGGCTGCAAAGGGCCCCCCCCTTCCTCCCCGTCCAACCGGTCCAACCCTTTACCTGCTGCCGCTGGGAAAGCCTCCAGGTCGCTAAGCCCCGGGATGGGATCGGGGCGGAGGGGGACACCCGCGTTGGCAGGGGTGTGATAGGGACAGCGAAGGGAGGGAGGGAGGGACGGAGGTGGCACCACCGTGTCCGTGTCCGTGTCCGTGTCCGTGTCCGTGTCCGTGTCCGTGTCCGTGTCCCCGCAGCCCGGCTCGGCTCGGCTCGGCTCGGCTCGGCTCTGCCGCCCGCTCCCGGGAGCGGGGCGGGGGCTGGGGCGGGCGGCTCCGCCCCGGACAGCGGCGGCAGGAGGAGGAGGAGGAGGAGGAGGAAGAGGAGGAAGAGGAGGAGGAGGAGGAAGAGAAGCAGGATGCGCCCATAGGGGAGCCCGTCTGTCCTGGGGTGTCGCTGCGGGGGTGCGAGCAAACAAACCCCTCCCAGCCACAGGGGTTCGGGTTTGGGGGTTACACTGGTAAGGGAAAGGTTGGGGCATCCCTGCCAAGGGGGGAACTCAACCGCATCGTGGTGTTGCCCAGGGAGGTTGTGAGTGCTCCATCCCTGGCAGTGTTCAAAGCCAGGTTGGACAGAGCCTTGGGTGCCCTGGTTTAGTGTGAGGTGTCCCTGCCCATGGCAGGGGGGTTGGAACTGGATGATCTGAAGGTCCTTTCCAACCCAAACTATTCTATGATTCTATGATGCCCCAAAGCTCGGCTCTGAGAGCCCTGAAGGAATGGGGAAGCAGTGGAGGGCTTGGTAATGTGCTGTGGGGTTTGGATAGACTGGGCCCCAAAAGGGCAGCGGACCCCTGGCTTCATTGTGCATCTTATAGAAACCAGACTGGTTTGGGTTGAAAGGGCCTTAAAGCTCACCCAGTTCCAACCCCCTGCCATGGGAAGGGACCCCTTCCATTAGAGCAGCTTGCTCCAAGCCCCTGTGTCCAACCTGACCCTTGTCACACATCACCAACGTCTTCCTCCTCTGAACTGTGATGTCTGGAAGTTGTTCACCCTGGAGTTGTTCACCCTTATGTACACATAAGATGTACACACACACATAGGATGTAGATACACACACAGAGGGTGTAGCTAAAGTAAAAAGCTAACCTGGAAAACCTCCACAAGTGACTATATGGCTCTGTACACCCCGAGCTGCTCTTAACTGGGCACCAGTAAATCCCTGCTTGATGGCAGGGAGCAGAGTGGTTAGGAGGGCAAATACATCATTCATATCTCTAGGTTTGGGGTACTTATATCGAAGGCAATTGTGTCTCAAAGCCCGCTAGGAGGGATGTTTTACACAGCAGGGGTTCCCACTTGGATGGATGGGACCCCTGGACCTGATCTGCACACTGTGACCATCCTGGTGCAGGGTCCTTGAGCTTTAGAGGCTCCATGGAGTCATAGAATCATAGGTGTTGGAAGGGACCTTAAAGCTCCTCCAGCTCCAACCCCTGCCATGGGCAGGGACCCCTTCCACTGGAGCAGCTTGCTCCAAGCCCCTGTGTCCAACCTGGCCTTGGGAAAGGCGGGGGAGGGGGGGAAAGATGGGAAAAAGGAAAGCTTGCAAAGTTTGGGTAAAAAGCTGAGTGTTTTGTTGTGTCTACACCACGCTCAGGGCCTGTTTTGTGCACACTAACATCACAGACAATCAGGGCAGGAAGGATGCCCGGGGCCACCCAGCCCCATGGGCAAACCTGAACTGTGTCCTTGATGTGAATCTTTTGCCCTTCTTGATGCGAGGTGGCAAAACAGTCACCTCAGAGCAATAAATCCCTTCTTTTCCATGCAAATGGGCCATTTTCCACCGTTTGGGCCCATGCATGGAGCCGGCCCTGAGAAGGTTGAAAAGGAGGGGATGTGCTGTCAAAATAACCAGCAAGAGAAAGAGATCCAGGCTCATCCTTAACCCGGATAAAGCCAACAGCTCACTGCCTCTCTTTTCCTCATAGAAATAACCCAAGGAACTGCATCCACCAACAGGAAAACCTTCCCTGAAGGAAAAGACTGGAGCTGAAAAATCCATGTATAAAGTCTCATCTAAAGTAGAGATCCCCATCCCTAAGCAGAAGAGATGCAGGGCTGCTTTACAGGCAGCGGCGCTGGTAGCTGTTTGCCAAATGCTTTTCCTTGCAGTGCTGCTGACAGCAGGCATTTCAAACTCCAAAGCCCCTCAGAGCTGTGATTATCTGAAATCCTGATGGAAATACATCCCATGGGATGTATTTTATCCCATGGTAGATGCTCGCCTGCTTGCTGGGGCCATGGCAGAGCTTCAGGCTGTGTTTTCCCACAGGCTTAAAGGTGGATGTATGGAGGGGGGGTATGGGCTGGATGCACATAACAAAGTCATGACTGTCCTTGTGACTTTAGACAGGAGGGATGAAATTGTACAGGCTTGGGTGTCTGCCTAGGGATCGTCTCCTTTTCATTCCAGCAGAAATAGTCCAGCCATTGGGAATAGCAAGGGAAAAATACCTTCTTCTGGCACCGGGAGGAAATACTCCTCTAAGTCGTGAGGTTCCAGAAGCATGGAAGTCAGGCACTGATTTGCTTTTTAGCATTCAGTTGCTGGGCAAAATGCCTCCAAAAAGGACCTGAGTTTGCACATTTCCAGCATATTTCTTCCACTTGGCCTGTTGAATCCCACACAGGCTCCTGCAGGGATGCAGGGATGGGGATGGTTTCCTTTTCGAGCCATCTCCAAGCAGCTGTGAGGAAAGGAATGAAGAGCTATGTCTATGCCCCCTGCTAAAGGCTGTGCAGCCGATGGAGCTAGCCACGGAGCAGCCAATGGGAGGAAATTTCATAGGAATTTTGAGGCAACTTCTAGGAAAATAGATGGAATTTTGGATTGGGAATGGTTTTTTCAGGTTTAAAAGCGCCTTATCCTGCTTAGAGCCTTGAATGCTCAAAGCTATTTTAAATGCCTCCCTCTGGCACAGTTGGGATCTCTGCTGTGCTCATTCCTCACTGTATATCCCCAGCACATTCAATGCACTTCTAAAACCCTCCTTAAACCCCTTTGTACTCCTGTGACATTCCCAGTGTGTGATCACTTTCTAAGCTGGTCCATTAGGACCCAGTTCAGCGCTGATGCTTTAAACCAGGCGTAGGCAGATTTCACACCACATCCTGGAAGTGTTTCGTTACACACGTATGGAAAGGAGAAATCGGTCCAGAAGGGAATATTTCTGTGTTCTGGCAGGGAAGTACGAGACTGGAGATGTGGGAATGCAAAGGGCATCACGTGCAAAGTCTTAGAGGAGGCGATGCGGCGCTATTTGGGGAGTGAGGATGGTGAAGGGGATGCTGCAGGGAGTGGAAACAGAGGGAAGGGGGTGAATGGTCTTTGACCGCAGCATCACTCTCCTCTATGAGAAGTGGGGTTTCACCCCTTCTGTGGGTAGGGGAAACCTCCTTTTCCTACTTCCAGGCTCATAAAAGGGATATCTTCCCTGGAGAAACACTTGCCTAAGGCCATCTGATGACCCATCCATGCTGAGAAAGTTGGGGCTGTTGAGGCTGGAGAAGAGAAGCTGTGTGGAGACCTCAGAGCAGCTTCAGTGTGTGAAAGGGGCCTCTAGGGATGCTGGGGAGGGACTCTTCATTAGGGACTGCAGTGACAGGACAAGGGGTGATGGGTTCAGACTGAAACAGGGGAGGTTTAGATTGGATCTAAGGAAGAAATTCTTTGCTGTGAGGGTGCTGAGGCACTGGAATGGGTTGCCCAGGGAAGTTGTGAGTGCTCCATCCCTGGCAGTGTTCAAGGCCAGGTTGGACAGAGCCTTGGGTGCCCTGGTTTAGTGTGAGGTGTCCCTGCCCATGGCAGGGGGTTGGAACTGGATGATCTGAAGGTCCTTTCCAACCCAAACCATTCTAGGAGTCTATGATCTTTCTCAGTGTCACAGGGTATCTTGTTCATCCCAATATGTCAGAGCAGTTTGGATGTTGGTTTCTTGCATTTCATAGAATCCCAGACTGGTTTGGGTTGGAAGGGACCTTAAAGCTCCTCCAGTTCCAACTCCCAGGGACCCCTTCCACTGGAGCAGCTTGCTCCAAGCCCCTATGTCCAACCTGGCCTTGAGCACTGCCAGGGATGGGGCAGCCACAGCTTCTCTGCTCAGGGTTGGGAAGGTCTGGAAAACAAGACAGGGTATGGCGAAAGCACAACCAATTCCCCCATAGCTGGCGTTAGGGGGAAGAGCAAGGAACATCGAATTCATCGGTGATGAAACCAGTGCCGCATCTGGATGGAGGGCACTGAGCAAGGATGGGGGAGTTGCAATGCTCTCTGTCTATCTTTCAGAAGAAGAAAATGAAGCATGAGAAAAGCAAGGCCAAATTCATCCAGGCAGGAAGTGAGCCAAGACCTCTCTGCCTGTCTGTGCAGGGCTGGTGGAAGGTAAATCCCCATCGCGCCTGCCCTGTGTAGGTAGCCCTGGGCAAGGGGAAGGAAGCAGTAAGGGACCTGCTATTGTTTTCCATGTAAATACTCAAGGAATGCAGGGCAAACAGGAGGGAGAGCTGTGCCTTCCTGTGTTTGTGCTGCCAGTATTTTCATTAAGGTGCTTCTCCCTAACTCTTTTTCCGAGGTCTTTGTGCCTCTAATAAGTGTAAGGAGGGTGCTGACTGCAAACGTCCCCTTAGGAACAATTATTTCACCATAATAACACTCACAGGGAGAACATGCAGAGTTATTTTGCTATTACATCCTCTGTCTTTCAACCTCTCCTTCATTTATATATACCCATTACAAGGCCATGCAAGGTAATCCATCCCTGCAGCACGGGCAGCGGTGGGCTTGCGAGCCCTGAAGAGGTCATTGGGGATGAATATAGAATCCCAGCCTGGTTTGGGTTGGAAGAGACCTTAAAGCTCCTCCAACCCCTGCCACGGGCAGGGACCCCTTCCACTGGAGCAGCTTGCTCCAAGCCCCTGGGTCCAACCTGGCCTTGAGCACGGGATGGGGCNGAAGAGACCTTAAAGCTCCTCCAACCCCTGCCACGGGCAGGGACCCCTTCCACTGGAGCAGCTTGCTCCAAGCCCCTGGGTCCAACCTGGCCTTGAGCACTGCCAGGGATGGGGCAGCCACAGCTTCTCTGGGCCATCACCCTGGGCCAGCGCCTCAGCACCCTCCCAGGGAAGAGCTTCCTTATACCTAACCCATGTGAATGGTGTTACCCAGCAACTAGAGGTGAAGATACTGTTTGTCCACTAAGTCAGGAAACACTTTGCCTGTTTGCACAATAGCTTTGTTTGCCTGCTCTGTGGTAGGTTAAACTGCAGCCCCACAACCCTTCCAGGAGATAAGATGAATGCACTTAAATAGTTGGAAAGCCACCAGCATGAATTATTGCTGCAGGTAAATCAGATCCCAGCCACCCTTACTCTCCTCTAATCACTGCACTGGAGTCTTTCAGCATGGGGAAGAAAGCTTCTAGCTGTGATGATATTGATGGTCCATATAGTCATAAATAAAACCAAGAAGGACTAATTTTGTCCTGGCATAGTCTGGAAGAGGGAATTACAGTCAGCTCCTGCATCCCTTCCCCGCCGTCAGAGTAAAATGCTTTGTGGCATGTCATCAGTGCAAAATTAGCCCTGAGCACATCTTCACATAGAGCAAGCGGCAGGAAGTCAACAACAAAGTCAGATGAGAAGACAAACAAACATTTTCTTTCAACTGTTAGGAGAAACGAGTGGGGAAAGTGCCAAACAGAAGCAGAACTCTCCCCATTTGATGTCTTTGTTGGAAACTAGGTGCTCCCCTGCTGCAGGATGCTAGTTAAATATAGGCTCTTCCGCTTAAATAGAGGCAAAATGTAACTGAAGGAGTATTATCAGGTCAGTCACATGAGGCATTTTCTCTGCTGTCATATCTGAAAGGTGCAGTTGAGCCCTTGAACAGGCAAGCGGAGCACACCTGAGCAAAGGTTAACCAGGGTTTGATCGTCTTGGCTATCCCAGCCCCATCTCCCCACGTGGCGGCCTCTCCACCACCATCCCCCAGATCGATTCCTCAGGAGCAAAGTATGAACTTCCTCAGCAAGTGACTCTGTGAAGCCGATAGAAAAGAGTAAGGATAAAGCTGGCAAGGTCCGAACAGGGGGCTGCAGGCAGCATCGGCTGCAAGGATGTCAGGATGGAGGAAGGGGAGAGGTTGGTTGTCAAAAGATGAGACCTGGAGGATCCAGGAGGAGTCTTATGTAGTGATGATGGTCCCGTGACAAGGGATAAGGGATGTCTGTCTCCATCAAGATTTCTCAGGATGAAGAGCTCCTTGTGCTCTCCTTTCCCTCTAGAAACCTGAAAGGATCTTGCCCTATACCAATATCTTATGGTAACAGCACCTGGACTGGCACCACAGCCCTTCAAAGGGCTTGGAAGGAGAAACATGGCTCCAATCAGTCTATTCATGGCCCCCTGGATGGAGGTGAGGTGGAAAGCGGTGATTGACCTTGTGCAAACAACTGACAAGGGTTTGCACATTGCCACAAAGGGTACCCACAGCCAAGTTGGTGGCAAGTCTCAGTCCTGCATCCCCAGCTTTTGCCCTTTCATTAGTTGCCATTTTCTCCCCACATTAAATACACAATTAGAAGTAATGACCCCATCTGTAACCCTCAGCTCCTGCTCTCATTGTGAAGCTTAGGATAAACACAGGTCTGCTAGAGGGGAAAAATAATAGGCAGGCATTAGTGCAACATCCCATGTTGCCTCCCACGTCAGCCTTCATTACCAAAGGTCTATGAGTGCTGGAGACATTCATGGCTGTGTTCAATCAGTGGAGCAGTAAAATCTATACCTGGGTTTAAATGTGGACTGGTGGGTCCCAGCTCAGCTGAGGGGCAGGAGTTAGAGCAGGCATCTCACCCCTCATCTACCTATGGTCTGCAGCTGGCCTCACTCATGAAACGCATGCCTGTTGACTTCAGCCACATGCTGTTAGCAGAGGGAATACATCTGGTGTGCACACGATGGTGTTTGAAGGAGGGGGGTATCTTCTCTAGTGGACAGTGCCTGAGCACACTGACCCAGCCAGCAGCATTAGTCACTGGATGCAATGCACGGCATCCCTAAGACCCATCTGAGCATCCTCTTGGTACCAAGGAGCAGCTTCCATCTCCTCTCCTCCCCTCTAGCCACACAAACCAGTGTCAAGCAGACAATGACTATATGGATGGGACAGGTCTTTTGTCCTGCCATTCCACCCTCAGTGCTCAAGGCTCAGGATACAGCACCCAAAGATGGTTATACACCATGTCATATAGGAAAGGAGATGAATTAAGATCACATTGAAGCTCTTTGCGCGAGGAAGGGAACATCTAGTCATCACCGAGGATCCTTTTCCTCCCTCTTTTAAAGCCATTAAAGCAGCACCTTCCCCACTATCTGGTGATTCCCTGAATGAAGGTGGTTTAAAGGAGGAAAATCCAGTCCTGAATACAGAACTGGTGGCAAATGAGACAATTTCAAGGCTGCAACTCCTCTTTTGGAAAATGCATTTAGCTGTAGGTGGGAGTACCTACCCACCCACTGCCAGACTGTGTTTAGATGCATTGTGAGGATGGGAGGGCATGTAGGTAAAGCTGTCTCTGAACTAATGAGTCAAAATGACTGTGTTTAACAGTGTTTCCTAGCTGTGGTCCACTTGCTAAACAAATATGGCTGAAGCAGCAAGGAAGGAAACCTATTTGTCATTGTGTAGAAACCTATTCGTCACGGTGTGAAGCAAGATTCCCCTGCCCTTGTGAGAAGGAGCCTTGCCAAAGATGCTTCTGATACCATCTGGCCCAAAGAGTCAGGGAGGATGAGTGTGAAGGCCAAGCCTGCATTGAAATCCCAGTGGGTTTTGCTGGAGGAGCTCCCATCGCATCCATCCTAAGACAAACTCCCATTTGGTCTATGGAAGGTGTCCTTGCCCATAGGAGGGGATTGGAACTGAATGAGCTTTAAGGTTCTTTCCTACCCAACGCATTCTATGAGCTCCCACAAGCTGCTCCCCATGCAAACAGGGCTGCATTGTTCCCTTCTGCTCCCTGCCTGCCCTCCCCTTCTTTTCTCTTAGCTGAAACATTAATCAGAGGCTTCTTGACGATGCCTTTGTTGTGCAGCCGCATCCCCCAGCATGGGGAGGTCTGAGCTTAGGGCTCATCCTCCTTGTGCCAACACAGAAACCTATCTCTATTGACAACAACCATCACTGATACAGGGAGAACTTTCACCTGCTCCAGCCCGTGCAAGGCTTTAGCCACATTAGCATGGCTTTGGAGGTGCTGTTCCCATATAAACAGTGATAGGCACACAATCGAACCTTTCATAGATGTGCACTGGGCCAGTTAATATTAAACAGCACCTCTGGGGGATAGCTCCTCATTGCTGCAGACTGAGAGGAACCTGCCACATTCTTCTCATAGCTTCATTGCAGGTAGAGGAAATAATATCTCTTGCAAGTGGCTGTGCCACAGGCCTGACCTGTATCCCTGCATCCCTGAACAAAGCCTCTCTTATTCAGCAAGGCAAAGGGGAACATCAGTTTTCGGATGATCTCCATCCCGGAGATGCAGGGTTTGAAGGTCTCTGTTCTGTGACCCCATAACAGGGGCTTTATCCGCAGGCTGTAATGAAAGACCCATCACAGCCTCTGGCTAAAGCTGTCTGTGCTGGACAAACAATGCTGAAATGAAACCCCCCGAGTTCAAACCCCCATTGTCTGCAAAATGCGATGTGAATCCATTCCTTCACCACCCAATGAAGCAGCAATGTGTTTTCTTCCTGACACCATATAATGTGTCTTCACATGATGCTGTTGCAGAGGCTTATAGAAATTTCAGCTGTAAAATGCTTTTTGACGGGTGAAATACAGCTTGTGTGTGTGCATCTCATTTCAGTTGTCCGCGCATCACTAAGTATGCACAAGCAAACTCCTCTACTAAAGTAAGATTGGCATTTTGGGGACTACTTGGCCTATCAGGGCCTCAATATAAGATCTTGGAAAGAGGAGACCTCCTTGCAGAACAGCACTAGCATTTGGGTGGCCTGGGCTCATGGAGAGGGTTTTAAGCAGAGTGGAGAGGTCTGCATCAGAGCTGAAGTTGCCTGAAGGTTGGGTGGACCTGAAAACTTCAACATCCCCCCTAAAAAGCCCCACTAGAAAAGCAGGACCGGTCTCCATTTCTGGTGCACAGTGTTACATAGGGACACAGACTGGTTTGTGTTGAAGGGACCTTAAAG
>NDXB01010825.1:0-25566 GCA_002631895.1 Agapornis roseicollis | reverse complement strand
TTTCTCCCCCCTGCCCCCCCCCCCCCGCCCCCTTCCCAGCACCACCAACCTCCCTCCCACCACCACCACCTCCACCTCCCCGAGCCAGGCAGCGCCAGCTCGCTCCCATTGTGCTATCTTTGGGTCCTAAATTAAAATTTATGACATCTTGAAATGAGCAGTGAGGGTAATTTTGCTTCTGAGCGAAGATGCTAATGAGTCCCCTTAATGGCGTGAATAAGGAGTTGACGGGTCGTGTGTCACTTTGCGCAGCCCGTGCTGGTGGTGTAATGGCCGCAGTAAGTGTCTGTAATTATACCCTGTCTCGCTGTATTTTGGCAGCCGTTGTGGGAGAGCAGGAGGCTCAGCCACGTACAAGGCAGGGGGGGGGAGGGATAAAGAAAAGAGGGGGAAAAAGAACCTCAGCATCTCCTTGTGCTTCCTTAGTGCTCCCTGGACTCTGGTCCCTCTGTCCATGCGGCTCTGGAGCGGTGGCTTTGCTGGGCTCAGCTCCAGCTGCTTTGGGATTGAGCTGCTCCAGCTGCTTTGGGATTGAGCTGCTCCATCCCCTTTTTCTTCTCTTTAAAACAAGGGGATAAACGCACACATCAGAGCCAGGGCTGCAGATTGTGGGGAGGGTGGGATGGCAAAGACCTGTTGGACCCGAGTGCATGGGGTCACATAGGGTCTGAATGAGGTTTTGCTCACTTGCAGCTCTTGGAGGCTTGGGCCTTGCTTCCAAAAGCACACCTCAGTTTCCAGGAGGGTTTTATCTGCCCAAGGAGATTGTGTTTTAATTCTCATTGTTCAAGGAGATTGTGGCTGCCTCATCCCTGGAAGTGCTCTAGGCCAGGTTGGATGGGGCAAGGAGCTGGATGAAGGATGGAGCTTGGTGGGTGCTTTAAGGTCCATTCCAACCCAAAGCATCCCATGATTCCATGACTCTGTGGATGGGAAGATGCCCAGAGTGAGAGCATGGAGTGGCTCCCAGGGCGTATGGAAGCAGCAGTGCCTTTGGGAAGCTGTTTCCCCTCCCAGCTGCTGTCATGGCACACGCCAGCTCCCCCTCCATAAGCAGCCCTGTGCCTTCAAGTTGAAAAGCAGCCAGTGGCTGGCTCTTTTCCTGGAGTCTCAGGAGCCTTGGAGCCGCCTCCAGAGGATGATTTACAAACTGCAGAGGCTTTCCTTGCCTTGTTTGTGTAGGTGGGATTTTGTTTATGCATCTCTTGAAGCCTCCAGAGCCCTCCACATATTTCTTCCTTTCCTCCCCCTTGCTTCAGCCCGCACCCTTCCTGATGCTAGGAATTCCTGGGCTATCCCAACCCCTGCAGGAAAGAGCTGGGATGCTGCAGGTGACCGTGGGACAGTCACCAAGCACAGAGATGCTGCCTGGGTGCGTGTCATTCACCCTGGCTTTCCCCATCCTTCCTTCATGTCTTCTTCTTGCTCCTCTGCCATCACCAGCCACCACCTTTGGTCCCTGGGGCTTTCGGGGACCCTTTTCTGTCCCATCTTTGTGGTGGGAGGAGGGTGTCTGTAGCTCAGTGAAGCCACACTTAAGGCATGGCCCCATTGGTCAGGGTGTCCCTTTGTAGGTGTGTGGTGGGTCCCATTGATGGGCATAGGTTTATCTCAGGGCATTGATGTGCTCCCAGGCAAATTGATGTCATCTTTGGAGGTAGCAGGAATGAGCAGGAGAATAAAAGCATTTGGGGCAATGTGGGGCTGTCCAATGCATCTTAATGGTGGATGATGCTGAAGAAAGCCCTGATGGTCCCATGCTCAGTGCCTCAGTACTTCTATATGGCCAAGGCAAGGGAGGCTTCATGCTAGCCTGGTGCATCCAGGGGATGCCTGCGGCCAGCATCAGCCTTATCCCAATGGGAAGCTGAGCTCTGCCACGTCACCAGCGCCAGCAGAATCAATGCAAGGGTGTGTTCCAGAGCTCCAGTGTTTGAAAGGACAGCATCAATGAAGTGGGGAGAGCCGGGTGCTCCCTGCACCAGCACAGTGCAGAGAAATATTGAAGTACTCGCATATAAACTGTGCTTTCAAGTATTTTTGACAAGGGGACTAATTAAATCTTAATTGACACCAAACTAATTAGCTTCTTAATTACATGGAACCACATAATTAGCAGCACACTCTGTGCTAATTGTTAATTAGGAAAACCAGGCTTCCCCCTATCCCCCTCCTCATCCCTCCCATCCTGTGGTAGCTTTTAACTAAAGAGCCTCTGATGGCAGAAGAAGGAAGAAGGTGGTGGAGGCTGTGAAGCTTGGTATAAAGGGGTGGTTGGGCTCCCAGCTCATGGCACTGGGATGGTGTTTGGCTCCAGACAGGGGTTTGGGCAGAGGGACAGGGATATAGGGATATGGGGGGTGAGTGGGTACCTTGATGGGGGTTGTTCATGGTAATGTGTTGGTGATGCAGCTCATGTTCTGGACTTGCTTGTGATCCCTTCCCCATGGTCAGGTGCTTAACATTCCCCAAAGAGATGTTTTTTCCCCTGTCTACTTGCTCCCTTTATTCCCTTGGTTTCCTAATGGTTTTCCTGCCTTGCTCCATCTCTCCTGGCAGGCAGTGGGAGCATCTCATTGCTGGGGCAGCAAAGTTTTCCCTTAAATAGGTCTGTGCTCCAGGATGGATTTTCATACCTCATCCCTCTGTGTGTTCAATAAGCATTGCAGAGCTTGGGGCTGGTGGGTCTGTGCCAGTGTCAGCCTGGTTTAAGCTCACTACCTGGTTTTGGTAGAGGAATTGCTTTGGATCTGGCCATGTGGGAACAGAGCTGCTACATTCCAACCTCTGCACCAGCACTGGTGCCCTAAAACCTTCTGATCCAATAGGATCACAGCCACAGGGTGATGCTCCATAGCATGGCCCAGCATCTGCCACCTTCCCTGCATCTCCCAGCCCCAAAAGCTGCTCCAGCAGCTGCCTCGCTGCCCATCCTTGCAGTGGGACAAAGTCAAACCCCAAAGTTGTGGGGTTTCAGGTCTCTTTTTCTCTCTTTTTCTTTTTTAATTAACAATTCTTATACTTTTTAATGGTGCAGTTTTCCCCCAACAGCTGCCGTGGAGCTCATCTTTCCCAAGAACCTGATGGAGCGGGATGCGGGGCTGGAAGCTTTCAGCCCCTGTTTATGGGGCGAAAAGGTGGAGGGGGAAAAGAAAATATCCCTGTTTTCACCAAGGGGCAAAGAGGAGGAAAAGAATAGGAAAGAAAAGAAAGAAGAGGTGAGAAAATTGTTCACATTTGACAAATCTTTCTAATTAGGGGCCAATTATGTCCTCAGATTCCTAATTGGGATTCCGGCAGGTTTTCAGGCTTGTAGGGTAATTACAGGCTCGTAATTCTATTAAGATGGAAATTTGGGAGAAATACCTTATCATAACATTTGGATTTTGCCATCTGTGTTGACGGGCTGCAGCTCGGGTGGGAAGGGGGTGTCACCTCCCTGCTTGGAGCCTGATCCTCCCCCGGCACCACTGCGGGCAGAGCGGGGTGAAATGGGAATGGGGAGATCTGAGCATCATTGTGGTTCCTGTGGGCTTGTTGAGGGTCCTGGGATGTGTAAGTGAAGAGCCCTGGGGTTGTGTTGGGCAGGCAGGATGGCTCACCTGAGCTCCATCAATGTCCCTTTCATCACCACTGATGCAAATCACTTCCCATCTTCCTCCCAACCTGGAGCTCCCTTAGATTCCAGGCAGACCTGTTTTCATGTGCGCCAGATTCACCTGGGTGCAAAAAGTGGGTGTCAAATCCTTTCTGCAGCACCCAGGCAGTGTAAAGGGGCCCAGGGCATCTGTGGGGCATATTGGAGTTGTTAGGGATGTGCCACGGGGCAGAGCTGATCGTGTGCTGGCAAGTCCCTTTTTGGTTTGGCAGCCAAAATGAGGATGCTGTGGAAAAACCAAAGCCTGAGTCTACCAGAATGCTCTGGTTAACCTCAGCCAAGGCAGTTTGTGCCCTATCATGGGGACACAACAAAATGCCGTATGAATGGGCCAAGGGATCAAAGGGAGGCATCGATTTTGGTGGGATGAGTGGGGAAATGGAAGCACAGGGGATTAAAGGAACATCCCTGGGATGCTTGGGGGGGGGGTTGATGCTGTCGCTAACTCCAGCTCTTGGGTTACAGCAGGAGCTGGAGCATCCTGTGATAGGAGAGAGGAGACCTGAGGGAGAAGCCACGTAGGAAAGACATGCTGGATTTCCACCATGTGCCCCCAGAAGGAGTTCCCCAAGTCTTATGGGTGCCAAGAGGAATTTCCCAGCGGCTCTTTCACCATCTCCAGGTGTCCCTTGCCTGCTGGGCAAGGACATCGCTCCCTTTGGGGACACAGAAGCTGGAGGGGAGTAGCGGGGGCCAGGGGTCACCCAGGAGCAGCCCCTGCCGCCTGCTGCTGCGTAATTGGTTTCCTATTAATCTGGCTTTTTATTATTATTATTATTGTTATTATTATTAACCATCTCTCTTCTCCCAAATCATCTCGGAGCCGTGGCGAGGTCCCTGGTAATAGCTCCATAAATTTCAGCCATAAAAAGTAATGGAGGGAGACAAATGAGATAATTAGGAATAAATCTTGGCGAGGTCTCTATTCATCAACATCCCCCAGAACTGGCCAATATTCCAAATCATTAGCAAAGCCCGTAATTAACAAAGAGCCAAGGCTTCCAACGTTAATAAAGCTCGCTCAACTCTATATTATCAGGTAGCGGCTGACGAATCAGCCCTGGTAATATTGTGGCCTTTGTTAAAGATCTTTCTTTCTCTTTCTTTTAAAGCTAAAACCCCTGCGTCATTTCTTCCCCCCCCTTCTTCTTCTTCTGCTAAATTTTAATTAGATTTTACACATGCATCTGGAGAGGGCAAGCGAGGGGACAAAGGGACAGGGTTTTTCTTTTCGACCTGGGGATACTGGCAAAAGAACGACCTGATTGACTCCTCTTTCATCTTTCTCACTCTTTTCATTCATCGCTTCACACTTAGATGGTTTCTGGGGTTACTGAGGAGTTTGTCTGCTCCCTGCCCACCTGGGTGTGCTGGGATACTCACCTACATGCCACCCATGTCCTCCAACCTGGCGCTAGGTGTCCAGGTAGCTTAAAGAACCATCCCAAGGTGGGACAGTTACAGAGCAGCTGCGTTGCAGAAGCCCCTCTTTAACCTCAAGTGCACACAGGTTAGAATAGAACAGAACAGTTAGGGTTGGAAAGGACCTTAAGATCATTTAGTTCCAACCCGCCTGCCATAGGTAGGGACACTTCACACTAAACCATGGCACACAAGGCTTCGCCCAAGGCTCATTCCAGGTTAAGGTCCCATCAGCAAATGTATTGGTGCAAATGGGGATGTTCCCAGATCTGATAGGGAAAAGGGAGAGGGTTGGGAAGGATGAATAACTCTGTGCTTTGGGCTTGCGCAATCAGGGTTGGAATCCTGCCCTTGCTTCCAGCACCGGACCACATCCACACCGCCACAGCATCTTCTGCTGCAATGGGTGTCTTTGGCTGTTGCTCAGAGGCGCAGCTGCTGAGCACTTCTGCGTTAAAAATGGGATCCTTGCCTCTTGGTTTCCCACTCGGGGAACAAAAAAGAGGCTCAAGGACTGATTATTGTCCAGCAAGCAAGGGAGCCGAAGTGTGGTGGCGAGGCTGAGACGCTTGGTCATCCCTTCACTAGAGGGCAGCAGCATGCCAATAAAATTGCCTTGAATCACTGCACTTTGGGATGAATCCGGCGGGAGCATCCAGAGAACTTCGAACCTTGGGCAATCTGGCGTCGTGCGGTGCTCGTGTGGGCAGGACAGGGCCCGGGAAGCAGCAATGCCTTTGGGAGAGCGGCCAGGCTGGGTGCGAAGAGCTCCGGGGCTCCTGTGCCCCAGCTCCTTTGGGATGCAGGAGGGAGCTGGTGGCTTCCAACGTCTGGAATCCATTTCTGAGTGACTTCAGTGCCCTGCAGGTGTGTGGCAAAGAGAGAGCAGGTCCCTGGGAGCACAGCTGGGAAGTCAGCAGCATTGGGCTACCCCTGGCATTCACTTTATTGCAGGGAGATAAAAGGTGGTTGGAAGGCAGCTGAGTCCCCAGCTCTGAGCAGGGTTTATGTTCCAAGAGCTCTCTCTGTGCTGCCAAACCCCTGAGTGAAATAACCCAGCCAGACACATCAGATACACATCATCCCTTTGCAGCAGGGGCACCCAAGCAGGCAGAGACACTGCAGGGCAGGCACCCAGCAATAGTGATGATTCAGCACACTTTAAAGAGCCTTAAATAAAGGAACCCCTTCATTGCCCATCGCCAGGAGCAGGCTCGGGCACTGGCAAGCTTGGAAATCAATGGAGCTAGGGTGGAAATGGAGCTTGGACACTGCTGGCAGCCACCAGCATCCCTCCAGCATCAGCAGCGCCAGCAGCTAATGAACATCAAATGGCAGCGCAGGGGGTGGCTCCTGGATTGCTGAGGGGCTGCTGAGCTCTGGCAATGGGCAGGAGGCTCAGTTTTCCACGGGAAACCCAGCCCAGGGCAGCTCAGTGCCAAGGGGAAACCCACCCACAGGGAAATGAACCCCAGAGCCTGCTGCAGCAGCGCAATGCAGGGACCAGTATAGAAATATAGGGAAACAAATGAATGGTCAGAAGGATCTGTCTATATCTATATCTATATCTATATCTATCTATCTATATCTATCTAATCTATCTATCTATCTGTAGATATGTGTCACTATCTATATATGCATACATACATGTGTGTATATGTACATATACAGTCATATATGTGTATATACATAGAGTGTATATGTGCATACAGTATGCATATATGTATTTACACAGCCAGACTGCAGCACACAGAGGAGTCTGTCTCTCACACACACACACAGAGGAAATAGGAGTGCTTAGGTCACGCTGTATCTGTGCACAGAGGGGAGCAGGCTGGGTGTGAGCAGGAGCACATATGAGGCCCAGACTGTAAAGAGGAGTGAATTAATGCCTGGGAGGTGAGTGTCTGCTTGCCCCATCCTGCACGTGTGCACGACCTGGGCCAACTTTCCCTATGGAGCAGGGACGAGCGCTTTGGAATGAAAAGGAGAACGGTGCCACTTTTTTCACTCTATAACTCACGGGGGCTGCTCAGCGCTTTCCTGTGTGGGGTTAAAGGTAGGGCTGGAGTTTTCTCCCCAAATAGTCCCGTTAATGGCTTTCAAATGCTGGCATCCCCGGCGGGTGCATGAGCATGTGTGTGTGTGTTGGCTGCTGGCGCTGTCTCACACACAGCAAACTCCCCAGCTCCCAGATATTTAAGCTCACTCCATCTCCTCTCCAGTTTCAGCTGCCTTTTGAAAGCAAACAACTCCCACCGACTGCAGCAGGAAATCACTATTTGGGTTTATGAGGCACCTCTTCCTGACGAGCCGCATGGAAAGGGCGCTGCCTGCTCTGCGGGGCAGGTATCCCTGTGCTGATGGGGTGGCTCAGCCCCCAGCGTTGCACACCAGCCCTTGGCATTGCACACCAGCTTTTGGCATCGTGCACCAGCCTCATCATGCGCCCAAGGGGGATGAGGTGATACCTGAAAGACACTCGAGCAATGGCTTTTGTTAGCTGGAAAAAAGGAGATTCTTGAGCTGATGGGGTTCAAGATGAGTTTTGGGGTTGGAAATAGATGATCTTGAGGTGCTTTCCAACCTTAACCATTATATGATTTGATGATTCTGTATCAGCCTCATGGATGAAACACATAAACGTGCTTGAAGGCATAGGAAATACTATTAAACCCAAAATGGTGTCACTCGTTTTTCTTAGTGATGTTTCCTGGTTCAGGGCCCTACTCAGCACACAAAAGAGGGCCCAGAACCCCCTGTGAGGCTCATTGGGTGTCATTAACCCTGGTCATGGTGATGTATGGAAGCACAGTGCTGCTGGGCCAGGATCCGGCTTTCCCATGCCCCAGCCCAGGCGTGCCCGAGCTGTGCCTTCCCCAGATGGCCGGACCACACACTGAGCACACCACCAGCCCTTCTGAAGTGCTTGATTCTCCCTCTTGTTTTCCTAACCTCTCCAATGCTGGAAAATCATGTGCTCCCCACACAACCCAATGGACCCACTCCTTCCAGCCCGGAGCCCTGGCACCACTTGGGATGCAGAGCCCCCTTTGCCTGGAGCCCAGGGTGATGCTGAGCTCTACGATGCGCTTAGGCAAGGGAAAATACCCATCAAGGCAAGATGGGTCCCATGCTCTCCTACAGCTGGGTTTCCACCTTGTTCCTCTGCCTTTGGGCAGGAGGCTGAAGGGTTGCATTGAGTGATGGTCCCTGGATGTATGTGCCTATGTGTATATACCGATTGTCCTGTGCATCCTGGCTTCACCCCTTGTTGGATCCCTGGGGTCTTGGTGTCTCTCTGGGGGCAAAGCCCATTCTGTTCCTCCCCAGGAGAGGGTTAATCCGAGCGTTCCTGCATTTTCCTCCTCCAACTTGGTAGCAAGGCAGAGCAGGGATCTCTGCTCCCCGCTTGGGTCCCAGCCCCCGAGCCTGGCTGCAGGAGCCGGTGCTTTCAGGCACGTTGCCGTTTGGCAGCAAAACCCCTCCTGCATCTGCCAATTGTGCACGGCTCAGGCAGCTCCTGCACCCCCCCCCCCTTCCCATGGGACACCCAAACTCTGTGTAATCCCTGCTGGCAACAGCAGCTCTGAGCTGCTCCCCCATCCCGCTCCCCACCAGCTCCTGCTGAAGCCCCCTCTGCATGGAGCAGACAGGTCCACGTCTGGGCTGGCAGCATCCCCATGGTGGGGGTGAGGGTCCCCAAAATCAGGGCCCTTCTGCCTTGGAGCAGAAGCCAGGGTGGATTTTTCCTTCCTTGACTCTCTTGAAGGTTTTCCCTTCCTGTCTCTTGAGCAGATGGCTTGAAGCCACCTTGCAGACACCCCAACGGCGCTAAGACACAAGGGACCCACACTTGGGTGCTTGCGCTGCTCACGGTCGGGGTCAAAGACAAAACCAGCCTGGACCAGGTAATGTCAGACACGGAGGAGTGGGAAAAAATGATGCCTGTGGCCTCAAGCTGGTTTCTGGGGAAGGGTGAAAGCGAGGCGAGGAGCTGGTGGACCTGAAAAGTTAATTCCTTCCAGCTGCTGTCAGGCTGGCAGGTTCTCAAAGGAAGTTTAATAGACTGCAGTTGTCTCCCCTCGGCCGTCCCCCCATCGCAGCCCAGCAGACCCTGGGATTACACGAGCCTCTGCGTCTTCCAAGGCTTGCTTTTAGCGTTTTCCCTTTGGCTCTGGCTGTGTTTTCTTGTGTGTGTGCACACATGCACGTGTGCAATGGCTTTCTCTTCCCCCCCCTCCCCATCTCCAGCAAACCCTGCCCCTTGGATTGCAGTGAATTAGGGGGGACCATCGGGGTTGTATGGGGCTGGGGCAGGGGACTGCATTGGCAGTGAGGAGAAGGAGCCGGCTCCATGGGCCTCCTTGCTGGAGCGTACCCCAGTCTGCCGTGTGAACTGGGAGGAAACAGGATGAACAAAGTATTTGGAGTGGAAAAGAAAAATCCTCTTGCTTTATTGATCGTGATTGTGGACAGAAATAGCTCAGGCTGCTGAAAGCATTCCCCGCTGGAGGAACGGAGCTGCTCCAACGTGGGGCTCGTCCCATACAGCATCCTCCAGCGGCAAGAGGTGCCCAGACACCTCCTGGCTATGGGGCTGAGCCAGCCCTGGAGCTGGAGGGCTCCTCACCTGCCCACCACGGCTCCCACATAGTTTCCAAGCCCTTTGGTGTACATCTTGCTGGCTATATCCCTAGACATGCTCAGCATGGGAGCCCGGCAGCACAGCCAGGGAATGTGCAGCCCTGGCAGCCCATTAGCAATTAGATAATAAGTCATTAATACACTGAATGCCCCATCCGTAATTAATTGCATTGGACAACTGGGCTTATGCACTGCCTACCTGGGCAGGTAGATGAGTGTCACTGCTGGGGGACCCCACCACCATGGAGCAGGGCTAGCTTAGGTGACTGCTCCTTTTAAGGAATTTTAGCCTGGTTTATGGAATTGTTTCACTTAAGGCAGCAAATAAGGGAAGTAAGGGCCCAGGGTGCCCAGTAAATCCCAGGCTGTGGGGCCAGCATCCACATGGGCACGGTGCTATAGAACCCAGCTCTGAGAGGACCATAAAAACCAAGTGCTGGCAGGAGAGTAATTAGTTAAAACCCAGCACATGTGTTGTTAATTAATTGCCAGGCAGGAGGGTTTAACTCTTACCTTCCCCGATGGGTTGCAAGGTGGATGAGCAGCATCAGCTTGCATCCAGAGGAAGGCTTGAACTTTGATTTTCAAGCCCTTTCCAGGGCTCTGCTCCATCATTCCCTACACCGCTCTGTCATTCCCTGCTCTGGTCCGTCATTCCCACATCCCAGAACCACCACTCTGCAAGGCTGAGTTGGGCTTTTGGGTAGCTCTGCACAGGCAGCTGCTGGTTGAGTTGCATTTGTTAGAAGCAGCCCGAAGTACATTTGTAGGCGTGAGTATCACATACATCCCACAGAGAATCGTGTGAGGAGCCCAGCTCTGGTCCCTGCCTTCCCCTTACCCATGTGTTTCAAGCTGCTGGGTGCTTGAGGTGTGTGTGACCCCCTTCCCATGCACACTGGGACCCAAGCACACACAGCAGAGCCCAGCCAGCTCGCAGGGCCCTCCTGCACAGGGAAGCTGGGAATCTGTTCCCCATTAAGCAACTCCAGCATCGCTCCTCATTGCGGCTGGTGGGGAGAGCAGCCCTGCCAGCTCCAACCTCCCTAATTAGCAGCACAAGTGAGGCCAGGCTGGGGAAGGCCAGCTCCTCCATCCCTCCTTGCCAAGGATGCAAACACTTTGGAGCAGAGCCTGTGGAAAAGCTCTCATCGACCCCGTGAGTGCCTGATGGGGCCCTGGTCCCATCCATCCTGGGACGGGCAGCGATGGGCATCCCATCTCTGAAGCCAAACATCCTGATCCACCATCCCACCAGGCGGAGGGTGGAGGAAGGCTGCCTGCACAGCCTCTTCCTCCCCATGCACTGCTCCAAATGCCTTTAGCTCACCACTAAAAATAGGATCCAGGGCTGTGCAGCAGCACCGGAGGGCAGGCAGCCCGGAGCCCAACCGGCCCCTGTCACCGCGACCAACTGACCCATTTGGCCTCAGCTTTGAAGTGTTTTCCCTCCTTGTTCAGCTTCAGCCCAGGCAGCAGCCTTGCTGGGATCCAAGGCTGGGCTGGGAGGGACACGGTCCCTTACCTGCATGGCACCGTTGGTCCCACACGCAGGGCTGGGAGGCAGCAGGAGCACTGAGGCCACTCAAACTCCAAAGGATCTTGCAGTTGGGAATTTGCATTGTTTATTTGTCCTATAGGGATGTCGTGGCCCTGGGGATGGAGGAGCTCCTCTGGCTGCAGGGATGTGGTGCAGCAGTTTGTTCTATGGCTACAGGAGCAGAGCAAGGACCTGGAGCTGCTCCCCATTGAAGGACAGGGGTCCTTTTATGTTTCCCAAAGCAGGAACACCCTGGGGCTGTCACTGAGCTGTCCCATGCATGTCCCCAAAGCCAAAGGAGCCCTGCAGCCTCCCCCTGCCTGAAGCTGGGATCAAGATAGGGTGGAAGCACAGGGATGGAGGACACATGGTGCAGCTGCAGAGCATGCGATGGGGCAGCTGTTGGGCAGAAATGAAGAAAGACCTTTATTTACAGTAACAAACAAAAGGGATGAAAGAAAACACCGTGACACTTCCCTCCCCTTCTTCCCAGCCCTTCAATGGGGCCTTTCCCACCCCCTTCCAGCCACCAGCCCTGGCCCCTGGCTGTCCAGATGCAACCAACAAGTGCTGGGGGTCACTCAGCACCAACCAAACCCCCTTGTCCTACCACCCCCAGACACAGCAGCATCTCAACACGGCTCCAGGATCTCCCCAAGCCCCCAGCTGCAGGGACCAGCAAAGGGGAAGCTGCTGTTGATGGGGAGCAGATGGAGCGTATTGCACTTGGCTGCAATCTCGGCACCAAGGAGGGGCAGGGGCTGGCAGGATGCATCCAATGGCACCAGGTCCACAGCCTGACCACAGGCATTCAGCATCTCCCGGTGCCTGGTGGGGAGCAAGGTTCTGTCCTGGAGGTGTCCCTGTGGGGAGGATGCTCCGTGCCACCCCATGTAACACACCCAGAGCACTGTCCTGGGGTGGTGGCAGCAGGGCACACTGTCCCCAGTGCTCTGCGGGATGTGTGCTCCTGTCTTGGCTCAGGTGGCAGGAGGCTCCATAGATCCTCATGAACCAGCCCAGTGCAGGGAAGAGGTAGAGCGTGATGGGACACCGGCCCATCCCCAGAGCCCCCGTGGCCCTATGGATTCACCCTTCCCTAGGCAGGACCTGAGTCCGGCTCACCAGCTCCGAGGCTGAGGTTTGCAATGGGGGTACCGCTCTCCTCCATCACTCCGCAGTTCACACCGGCGCAGGGAGCACATGGGACCCTCCTTGGCTGCTAAAGGAGAGCCTGGGGAGGGATGGACTCATGGTCCCTGCCCCGGCGGGTGCAGCCCCTCAGGAGGAGAAGCAGAGCCCGCAGCACTCCATGCAGATCTCCAGGCAGTCGGCAGACTCGCAGCAGGCGTCGATGATGCCGCAGTCCATGTCGCAGGGCAGGTCGCAGTCTGCGCACTCACCTGAGTTGCAGCAGCAGCAGCAGATGCAGGAGTCCTCGGAGGTGCAGGAGCCGCACGTGGCGCAGTCCAGCACGATGTTGCAGAGGGTCAGGAACTCGCAGAAGAGGCAGGAGAGGATGCAGTGGACACAGCAGTCTGCAAAGGAAGGGACAGAGAGGGAGCAGGAGGGATGGGAAGGGATACAGCACCCAGCACAGTAGATGCTCAGCTCTGTAAGGGTGGAAATCCTCCCTCAGGAATTAATGGAAGGGATGGGGAGAGGAGCTGGGAAGCAGGCAGTGCTCCAGGGCCCTCCTCTCAACATCCATGGACATGCCCAAACCCCAAGGGAAACCAGCTCTGGAGGACATGACATGACCAAACTCTGCCAGGAGAGCAGCTCCAGGGGTCCCAGTGGGATGGAAGGAGGCTTCCTGAGACATCCCCAAAGGGATGCAGGGCCAGAAGAGAAAGGACGTCTGTAAAGCCCCCTACCCCATGCTGGGGAGAGCTGGTACCTTCTTGTGCCTCAATAGGGATATGAGAAGAGGCAGACTTGGAGCTGCCCTTGCTCTTCTTGCTGCTCTGGCTGTTGATGGAGTGGTGCGACTGCAGCTTTCGGTGAGGCTTCTGGGTGCTGGGCAGGGGACGGAAGATCCCGTTCCCGGTCTCCCCGTTGGCACCGCCTGGATCCGGCCCCCGCCCGGCACCGTTCTGCAGCAGGCGGGTACCGGGGGGCTGCAGGGCTGCTCGTACCTGGGGCTGGCCTGGGGGGAGAGGAGGATGTTACCCCCAGGCCCCTGCAGTGATTCATGTGCCTGGTCCCCTGCCATGGCTGGAAAGAAGTGATGCTGACAGGTGCATGGTCCAATGAGGTGGAATAGAGATGCAGAAGGCACGGCTGGAGGGTAGGAGACAGAGGCTCCAGAGAGAGGAAAGGATGAAAAAAGAACAGGAGATAAAGACTTGTTGTGAAGGCCATGCTGCAACTGCCAAAACTCAGCGGATGACTTGGAGGAGGAGGTCTCCTGGGGTCCAAGCGCCGCTGGACCCTGGGAGGGATGAAGCGGGAGGGAGGAAGCCACTGAGGCCAATCAGAGTGGGCACAGAGACACATCAAGGCATGCTCACCTTGTGCCAAGTGGGTAAGGGAAGAGCCTGTGGCTGCTTCCAGCTGAGAGCCACCCCCGTGGCCAAGCCACCATCCCACAAGCCCCGGGCACAGCGCTGCTGGATGCAGCTCCTGGCTGTGCCCATCACCCTCATGCAGCCAGGGAAGATGAAGCACCACCAGAGAGCCAGGCTGCTCCCTTCCCCAGCACTGCATGAATTGGCCACTTCACTAAAGGTCTCCTCAGCCTCTGGCTGAACTTCTCTGCAGGAGGAGGAAAATAGCCATCTGCAGTGTCTGCATCTCCCTCCAGCCCTCAATCACTGCAGTGGCCTTCTCCCTGCATCCGAGCGATGGAGAGCACTGGGAACCCAGCACGAGGAGAGGGCTTCAGCACCCAGCCCCTGTGCAGCAACACCAATGGAAGCCACAACTAAAACCTCTCTTCATGATGCTTTGGCCAAACGTTGCCTTTCCTTTCCCGCAGCAGTAAACAAGGGATGATTCAGGCTGGAGGCTCGAGGGCAAAGGCACCTCCGGCCGCTGGGAACAGGAGCTGATTTCTGGGCAAGGGTGGCCATGGGGCACAGGGGGGTGGAGGGAGCACAGACAGTGGTGAAAATAGAAGAGATGGAGGTTAAGAAAACACAAGTGCCTGTACCCAGCGCCTGGCTCTGCCAGACCCAGCAGGGCTCTGACCGCAGAGGAAGGTTTAACCGGGTGCCTGGGGGACGTTTGTGCGCTGGGAAAGGGGCTTAAAATAACCAGAGCTGAGGGGGAAGAGCAGGAGGGCAGAAGAGTGGGAAACAGGTCCTGGGTAAAACGGGATGGGTTCCCCTTAAAAGGACCTCATGGAGTGTGCGTCTTTCTCCAGTGCCCTCAATCTGCCGTGCCCAAGTGCGTGCAGCCACTCAGGTTGGATGGGTGCCCTCCCAGAGCTGCATGGGCAGGATCTGGGCTCCCAGAGACACCCATTTGGTGTCTGATGGCACCAGGTACCCTGTGGCTCTCAGTGCTGGTCTCTCCAGGGTGTGCAGCAGCACACAGCTCGCTTGCTTTTGGCATTCTCCATTTCGCTGCATTCCTCAAACCAAACTGTTTGTGAATCACAATCATGCTTGGGCTCCAGTGAGTGGCAATGGAAGGCAGCCAATAATCCCCCTCTAAGGAAAAATAGCTTCCATTCCTTAGGACCACCTCCAGCTCACAGGAGCCCAAAGCTCTAAAGGACACATCTTCATCCCCAGCCTCAGGTGGAGCAGTAACACGGGTGTCAGGGCAGGAGTGGGGGTCTAACCCACCCGATGGCTCCCCTTGCATCCACCCACCAGCACCAGGGTGGGAAGCCAGGGGGAATGCCCATGCCTGTGGCTCTTCAACAACCAAACACTTCCTAGACCCTCACTTTGTGTTTCACACTCAAGGTGATGTTCCCAGCACTGGGTCAGCTCAGGCTCTGATGGCAGCATCACCAGGGCTCAGTGGACAGACACCCGCACTGCAGTGGTCCTCACCCCGCTGGGACCCTCACCCCAGCCATCAGCTCTACCCAAGGTTGCCTTCCCTTGGACAAACTGAACGTTGTGGCTGCTTGAGCGGAGCCTGAAACTCAACACTCAGAGCCCCAAACCCACAATCCCCACTTGGGATGCTCCCGAGCTGCTGGAGGACTGAGCTGTGGCAGGCTTCAGCCATCAGCCCTGAGCCCCAGGGGAGCTGATCCTGGCACCAGTGGTGATAGATGTGACCCTGCACCCGACAGCCCCTTGCTGCCAGCACCCTCCTGACCCTACATGAGAACACCACCATTACCCCTTTCACCATCCCATGGGGGAGCTTGACTGCGCTCCCCAGGTACTGCCAGAGCAGGGGATTGTGGCTCCCATAGCAGCAGCAGGATGCACTGTGAGGAGCAGGGATGCCGTAGGCTCCATGGGAACCTGAACCTCATTTCCCAGGAAAGAGGGGACATTTCCTGCACCCAGCACCCAGTGCAAGCCCGAGGTCAGCCACGTTCCTGCCATGGGGTGGGCTGGGAGGGGGCTGTGTGGGGCTGCTCCACGCAGGGTGCAGCAGGCTGCAGCGTGACTCAGAGGTGCAGAATGTCTGTGGGCAGCCGGCCCAGCTCCCAGATGCTCTGCAGGGGCTGGAGCTCTGGTGGAGGGAACGTGCACGCTCCTTGTTCCACATGCGCCAGGAGCGCCCAGATTTCGCCCTCCCTTCCCCTTCCCACCCCGCTCCTCGAAGTCTGCAACCTCGTTCCCACCCTCCCTCTCTCCTTTGGGAAGCACCCATTCACTTTACGCCCTTTGGAAGGGAAAGCTGCACGCTCGCATCCAAGAGAAGGGGAATGGCTGTGTGTGTAAGGGGCAGCCTGGGAGCGAAACCCTCACATCCAGGCAGGGGGCCAAGGAAAGGATGGACGGATCCAGGAGAGCCTGGCTCCAGCCTCCCACATCTGACAGCTCTGCTTCCCTTCCCTGCAATGGGAAACAGAGCAAGGGCACCCTGGCTCCCACCTCTGCTCCCACTCCAGTGTTTCTTGCATCAGGACACAGCAGGTCTGGAGCAAACCCCAATCCTCAGTGCAGGCGGTCCTGCCCCTGCTCCTTCAGGCTTTGCACCACCTCACCCTTGCCCTGGGAATGCCAAAGCCAAGAGCTTTCCCAATGGGAGGCTCCAGCAAACAGCTCCCGTGAGCACAGAGCCCGATCTGCTTGGGGCTCACTTCAATCCTGCTGTGGATTGTGGGATGCTCCATAGAGCAGCCAGCTCTTTCCCCCAGGGGTTGGTCCCTCTTCCCACCTCAGCATCCCAGCAGGACCCTAACACAACCCCTGAGCTCCTCCAGCCGCTCACCCTCATCCCTCTCCAGTCGGGTCCAGGAGCGAGGGCAGGAGAGGCATCGGCACTGCAGGATGCGCCCTTCACTTTCCCCAGCTCCGGGAGACTCAGGCTCACTTAGAGCCCATTGCTTTGATGTGGGGAAGAGCACAGTGAGGAGGAGATGGCTCCCACCACAGCTCCCGCCCTGTTAATGAGCCCTATTACTAAACAGACAGCAGCACCCCAAAGCACGGGCACCCAGAGGTGCCTGGAGCTGCATGGAGGGAACCACTCACATGTCACAGCTTCGGGAGCGCCTTTGAGCTCTGCCCGGGGATCCTTTGTTAGGACTTTTCCAGATTCATCATCTTCCAGGGGCTTCTCCTTCTTGGATGCCACAGGCCGGGCGGGCGGCCGGGGCTCTGCCGATGGCGTCGCTGGTGTCTGCCTTGGTGATAGGTGCGAGGTCTCACCCGCCTCTGCAAGAGAAACCAGCAAAGGCCCAGGTCACCCCAACCCTCAGAGCAACCCCAACCCGCAGAGCATCCCCAACCCGCAGAGGATCCCCAACCCACAGAGCATCCCCAACCCTCAGAGGATCCCCAACCCGCAGAGCATCCCCAACCCACAGAGCATCCCCAACCCGCAGAGCATCCCCAACCCACAGAGCATCCCCAACCCGCAGAACATCCCCAACCCGCAGAGCATCTCCTGTGCCCCTGTGGCTTTCAAAGCCCAGAGTGCACAGTGTGGACAAGAGCTGGAAGTTTGGGGCTGCATCATCCTGAAGCCATTCACCCAAAGCCAGCAGTTCGGCAGCACCCTCCCAAAATCCCTGCTGAGGTCCCACATTCCTTCTCTAAAAACCCAGGGATCTGGTTACACTCAGTTGTTCAGGCTGGATTTTTTCATCCCCCCTTCCCATAAAAGAGTCTCCCTTGCAGGAGCCTGCTCCCCTCATGCTCCTGGTTGCTTCCTGCCCCTGTGCAAGCAAACCCCAAAACAAGAGATGTGTTATTCCCCGCAGGGATAAACCCCAATGCCACATAGCCCACACAGAAACCCAGCCAAAGGAAGGCACAACCAACCACCTCTCACAGAGCCAGCACTGCAGGCTGGGGCTGACTGCCCTTTGTGGCAGGGGGTCTGTGGGGTGCTCAGTGCCATGCTAAGCTCCCCTACCCACCACAAGCCCCCTCCTCGCTGCCCCATCCCTGTCCCCAGCACCTGGAATAGCAACCGCTTGCACAACAGGGGCTGGACCACACTTTATATAAAGCTAAATTATAGCTTGGGCAAAGGGAGGGAGACCAAAGACCCGTAATTTCCCTGTCTATAACAAGAGGTTTTACACACAGGCAGGCAAGGGTGGGTTGGGGGAAGAGAGACCTCGGACACTTCATTATACTCAATATAACAAGAGCTCCTACAAGCAGGAGCCGGGGGGGAAGGCAGGCAGACCTCACACCTATAATTATAGGGGCTATAACAAGAGGCCCTACAAGGGAGGTGGAGGGCTCCATCCTCACCCCGGGGTCAGCAGGAGCCTGGACATGCTGCAGAAGGGCTGTAACCAGCCTGGAATGATGCTTGCTCTGCTACACCCCATACATTCATCCGTCTGCCTCAGTTTCCCCATAGGACCATCCCTTCTGTGCACCCTGTGATGCTGATCCAGCCCCAGGTCAGAGCTGGGGTCTGCTGGGATTGACAGCTCACCCTGATACAGAGCCTTGCTCACAGCCCTCTCAGATGAGGCAATCTGGGGGGCTCAACCAAGGGAGATGCAGCAGCTCCAGCTGGATTCTGCACAGCCATTCCAAACCCCAAGCAGAACGGGAGCACCCAGCCCCAGAAAGATGAAAACTCATTCCCATGCCCCTGGAAAGCCCAGGGCGAAACAGGGAGGAGAGGAAAGTAGGCTGTCCTCCCCCTCTAGGTGTTTGCACACAGGCGTGGTGTACAGGTGAATAATAACCACATGCTTTGCATCCACGTCCTCGGTCATGTCCCAACCTGGACTGGTCTGAGTCAGACCTGCGGCATTTGGTGCCTGTTAAGAGTCGAACGCAAACCTGGGGACCTCTGGATGAAACCTTGAGTCAGGGGTACCCAGTGCAGGGCAGGCATCTGAGCTGATGGGCACTGGTGCAGCCGGGAGCTGCTCTGGTTTAAGCTTTGAGATGCCCGGAGCGTGCTCAGGGCTCGCACATCAACAGCCAAGATCACATCCCTTGACTGCTCCATACCCATTCCCGAGGGGCAGAGGACAAGGGGGGTTTGTTCAGACCCTGAGCTCTGTGTGGAAGCACAGATGTTTGGATGTCGAGCTGACTGCTAAGACAAGGCTCCGGTTTTGCCATGTCCACTTCACACATATAATTACCCTGTGCGAGAGGTCTCACACACAACCGCAGCGATGCAGGGAGGAAGATGGCAATTAAATTAACTCCCACTGGAACGAGCTGGCCAGAAGAGAGACAAAAATAGGCAGGAAAGAAATGTGGGGAAGTTGGTCCTTCCCTGCCTTCCACAGCCTCGCTTCCCTGCTGCTGCCTGGCCATGGGGAGCAGACCCCCAAGTGCACAACATCCCTTGGGAATGAGCTGGAGAAAGGCTGTGTCTGCCCTCATGGTCAGATCCTGACCCAGGGCAGGGCTGGGGGCAGCAGGACACACATGGGCTCAGCACCAACGCTGCAGTGCCCAGGGACCAGGAACTTCCCAGGCACTTTCCAGTCCAAAAGCACATGGAAACGCTCATGTGCTGGGTGTGCACAAGCTCAGCAGCTCTCAAACAAGCTTGGCAAAACGCACCCAAGGAAGAGGCATCAATCCTGATGGCACCAGGAGAGACGGACACATGGGCACCGTGTGCAGACCAGGATGCACAAATGATGTGCAGCTCCACAAGGGTCCTGTGCAGATACCTCTGTCCCCTCGGCTGCATGCCCTCATCACCCCTCTGAACACTTGCTTTGGGGCACAAAGCCCCTCAAAGATGGTTTTCTGCTCCCCAAACCACACTGAGCTGAGCAGAGGGGATGAGCTCTGTCCCTCCATCGCTGGGATCTGGCATGGGGGTGTCCCGTTTTCCTTCTGCTTCCAGGGCAGGGAATGGCTTCTCCCTTCCCCTGCTGCCACCAGAACAAGATCAGGCTTGACCTAAATCTTATGGGTTCAAAACCAACCACAAGCCCAGGCAAAATGCAGGCAAATCCCTAAGGAGAGCTGGCCCCTGGGACACGACATCCATCCCCTTTTCCGCCTGTACCCCCAGGCCCTTCCCAGCCAGGCAAAAGCTCATCCTGTGATGGAGAATCAGGGATGAGGGTCCAGGTCTGTGCTCCCCCATTCTGCACCACCTCTTGTACAACACAGGGGGAAAGGAAGGTAAGTTGGTGCAGGGAGAGGACTCACGTGCTCGGGAGAACAGAAGTAATAATAAGGCATTTAAACACAAGCCAGGTAAATGACAGGGCTGCTGTGAGGAGCAAAGATTAGGAACTGGGATGGACGTTGTGGAGCTCCTTTCTTTGCCTCCTCGTTGCCAAGCCCAGGAGATGCACGCGGGGCAGGTTTCTGACTCTTCTCCCCATTTACAAAGTCCAAATCCAGCCGTCATAAAAGCCCCAAGACATCCAAACCTATCACCATGGGTCACAATTCCTGCTGAGTCAGAGAAGCTCAGGAGATTCTCCCGTCCCCCGTTCCCCTTCCCGTTAATCCCTCAGGAATGGCTGGCCAGGGACGAGATAAGGTCAGATGGAGACGGCAACAGAGACAGTCTAGAGAGGCGTTTGCCATTAACAACAGGCTACCTTGCAGCAATATTTAGTTTGGGAGCGTTCTAATCTGCTTTACGCAGATAAAACAAGTGTGTGATCTCCCCTGCCTTTCCTGAACGCGCTGCCTGGCCCAGCCAGGTGCCTGCCTGACCTATCCCAGGGATATTTCAGAGCTTGATGAAGTGGTTTCAAGTGCAGAAGAGACAGCACTGAGGCAAATCCTTCCAATCCCACGAGCCAGGCCGGAGGAGAGGGAAGCAAAGTTCTGGTTTGGAGGTTTGCTCAACTGGGGAAGATCCAAAAGGCTTATTTACATTGAGTCTGAAATGAATGCACTGAAGCCTTTTCAGATCCTAGGATACGCAGTGAAAGGGAAAGGAGGGTGGGAGGAGAAGAAGAAGCACCCAGGGATGGATCCCACCCAGAGCGTTTGCCCCCGTGTCCCTCCGCTCACCTGGACAAGGCTCTGGATAAACAGCTCAGCCCTGGGACAATGAGGAATCCGGTCCAAAAAGTAATGGTTTCTATGAAAAGTCACTTTCTAAATGCAACAAAGCAAAACAAAGCCAAACAGCCCACAGAACCCCGACTAGCTGCCAGCCTGGGAGTTGTTGGTATTTGTTATTTATAGCCCTTGGGTGGGTAGGAAGAGAGGAATTTGGGGCCAGGCACACAGGCCAGGACCAGCATCTCTCCTGACCATCTGCATCTGGCCTCAGCTGAAAGCTCCTCCAGCAACAAACCCCCAACTCCAGGCTTGGAGCACAAACCCCAACCCAAGGTGTCCCTACAGACCCCATAACCCAAAGGTCCTCACTGACCCATTGGCTCCTGCCTAGGAGGCACAAACTCACCTTTATGGAAGAACTGCTCCTACCTGAGAGCAAGGACACCGGGATGGTGGGATAAGCCTTGAGAAGGGGGTTCAGGGACCAGGTTTGTACCTCTGGCTACTAGGCCAGCCCATCTCCCAGCATCAGGTCTGGGCTCTGCCTAACCCAAAGAGCAACATCAAACATCCCGAATGCACCACACAGTCAAGGAATGGAGAAAAATGATGGGGAAACACAAAGGGTCAAGGAGCCAGACTGGAGTTAAACCAACTTCCATAGGCTTTTTTGAGGAGCACTGTGCCATGGGATGCTGGCATGGATGAAGGATGCCGCCGGAGATGCTACAACATCCCAAGTGTCCTTAAGAGCAAGCAATTATCCTTGAAGCCTAGAAAGCGGCTAACGCGATGCCTATCAGATCTAAGGAGATTCTGGGAATTACAGAGCGAGGAGCCACGCTGCTGTGCTGCAGAAAATTATGGAGAGTCTAATTAAGGACCATGGCAGTGCAGTAATTGTGTAACCTGACGGGTTAAACCAGCGCCGGTTCTGCCGGGGAGAGTGTGTCTTTCCAGCCTGCTTAGAGAATCCTTAGGAGAAGTTAATTGAAGAGCGGATAAATGTGAGCTGTGGCCATCGCGATTAACAGGAATAATAACTCGCACTCACGCAGCACCTGAGAGCTGCCCAGTGCACAGCTTGAAGCCAGTGCCCGTCACGCACAGCCCCATCCCCATGTGTTGTACATCAGCACTGCTGTGGCATGGACCCACTCATCCCATCGAGGAAGCACTCAAAAGGCATTTGCCCAAAGCAACGTTCTATGGGGGATGGAACCCAAAACTTTGCAGTTCTGGTGCTTAACTTCCTACCTGGGCTTTGACAGAACCCAGAGCAGCTTTGGAGGGGCTGGGCATGGCCTGGATGGTGAGAAAGCAGCAGCACGCCTGCTCGCTGAAGGGAAGTGGCCAAGAATGAAGCTGTTCGGGTGGGATGAACGGAGGCAGCCGGCTCTCTCCAGCTTCCTCTTCCTCACCATGGGAAGGCAAAGCTACTGAGGGGAATACGCTGCAGAACTGGCACTGAGAGTGGCCAAACCAGGTGAGCATCATCCTGCCCTGGGCATGGCTGCCTGCACTGGGGGAAGGAGCCATTGGGAGCCTCCTGTGCACCCATTGGACCCCCAAAAGAGGATGGATCGGGGTGAAAGCGCTTCCTGAAGTTGCTACCTGTTCCCTGATGCAGGGATGCACTGATGCAGACAGAGGGATGGCACCTGAAGGGAAACCTTCCCTCCAAGCCAAACACTGAGTGCAAGAAGGCTGCCCAAGTGTGACTGAAGATCGGAGATGGAGAAAGCATGGATACAGACCCACAGTCCCAGTGGACAAAGCCTGAAGGGTGGAATTCAGGGCAAAACAATCCCAGCAACCCCATCCCTCCTGCCATGTCACAGCTCATTCCCACTGGTCCAACCCAAGCACAGCACCTGGGGAAGGGAGGAAATGGGAAGGAGCTGCTAGCACCGGGAGGGACTGACGTGGGTCCATCCCGCACCAAACCCAGTGCCCATCCCATGGGAAACTCGGCTGAGCAAGGCGGAACTCTGGGAATAAACCAACCAACAAGTGAAGGGCCAGAGGAGAGCTCGAGTTTCTGCAAGGACCAGCCTCGAACGGGCGCTTCCCAAGGAAATCCAATCAGGAGCTGGAGTGGGAGCCCCGCAGGGCTGCTTGCTGGAAACCAGGAACAGCCGAAGCAGCAGCACTCTGCCGGGCTGGGTTTACCTCGAGTCCTGGGTTTGTTGCTCAAAGGAAAGACCAAAACCCCAAAGTATTTCCCTGAGCAGACAAGAGGCTGTGAAAGACAAAGAGAAATTCATCTTTCTGAGCAAAAAAAGTCTTTATCTGGGGTTAAAACCCATAAATGCTTTTAGGGCTTTTTTAGTTTGGCTCCTCTGCACTTCGTGGATGTCTGCATTAAAATCAGCGCACGGACGAGCAAAGACCCTTTTGTGCTGACCCTGGAGAGGTTTCTCTTTGCTTCCACCTCCCTCCCAGAGGCTGCCAATGGGTACCCAAGTGATGTGGTACTGATTCCTGGCCAGCCTGCCTGGGCCCAGGGCACCCATGGGTGCTCAGCACCCTCATGCAGGCAGTCAGGCCCCAGCAGAAAGAATTCAAGGAAAAGAAGCATGTGGAGCATCCTGTTCCTGCCCAGCTCCAAATGGAGCAGGGATGCAGCCAGAGTCCTGCTGGGATGGGGAATCAGGAGGTGGGAATAAGCAGAGCCAAACACCAGTAAGAAGGTTTTTCTTCTGAAGATGGGATTTGCCTCAAGCATCTCTCCATGGGCTTGCTTCTCCTATGGGAAGCCGCTCTCCTGCTGTCCCTGCTCCTCCTCCTCTTCCTCCCCAAGAAGGGAAGGACAAAAATAATCCCATCAGCCAAAGGGCTGGTTTTCTCCTGTTAATTCCTCAAAAAGGGTAATAATTAGAGGGGACAACGGCCTCTTCTCCCCAGGCTGCTCTGCAAGCCACCTGTGGCTATTTCAAGCCTCATGCACCCGTCCCTCTGGGGTGGGAGGAGGCTGCGATGGCACCGGGCCCATCTCCAGAGATGCTAAGGAATAAACTCCAAGAAACGGGCTTCCTCTCAGGTTGGGAGATGGGAGCGAGCACAGGAATGCCAACCTGGCCTGCCCATGGCGCGCCAGCCTGAGCCAAGCCACACAGCACCTCCGTTTCTATGCTTCTATGCGGGCTCAGGGGTGCAGAACTCCCTGGTCTCCTTTGCAAAGCATCAGACAGGGAGCAGAGCACCAATTCCCAGGCTCCCTGTGCGTGACAGAGCCCTTGGAGACTGCCCAAGCAGCAGTGGCTGCACCGAGACGTCACGAGGCCAAACAGGCACAAAGGACAGCTTGGACCGGTCCATTCATTGCTCCCCAGAAACAGAAAAGCAAGCAAGAGGGAAGCAACAGGAGCAAGGATTCAAAGCTTGGGATGTGCAACTGGGAAGTGCTCTCTGAGACACACACGACAGGGATGGTCCCTGGAGCATGGAACCTGGTCCCTGGAGCATGGAACCTGGTCCCTGGAGCACGGGCAGGTGGAAGTTGAGGGTGTCCTGGAGACAGTGATAATGTGGGTCTAAAGGAGGCAGATGTGGTGCTGCTCTCCTCAGCTTCACCCACTCCAGGGACAGCTGGATTAGGATGGAAGTGACCCCCCCACCATGGGCACACCAAATTGGGCACCATATTGAACACTACCTGCACACACTGTGCACATCCAGCTGCTGGCACCATGCAACAGCAGCGAGGCCATTTTTTGGGTGCATTTATCGTGGTTTAAGCCACATTTGAACACATTTTGAAGCTACTTTTTAAAGCAAGGCACACTTGGTCTCACACACGGCTCCTCCTAACCCAGGCCGGTGACAAACTCCCGTGCAAAGGCTTTTTTGCACTAGATCTATGTGTTAACAGTGCAGTTTCCCACCTGGAGAGGAAAGGGAATGGAAGGAAATCCAGAGCACTGAGCTCCACACGGCCCCTGCGGCTGCAGCACAAAGCAGCATAAGAGAGCAGTCGGGAAGCAGAGCCCGCAGCATCCAGCTGGAAAAGCTGGGGGAAGAGAACAAGAGGATGTATTCTCCAACACTTGGGTCCAGCCACGCTCCAGGCCAAAGCCAACAAGGGGAGATCCAGCCGTGCTCAGCTCCCGCACATCCCCGTGCCCGGGGCTCCCGATGCACAGCTCCTGCCTGCTTGGGGGGTTTGGTCCCTTGTATCTGGTCCAACAGCACAATGGGGGCGTCCACCTCTCCCCATCACCTTCCTGCACTGGCATCTCTTTTCTTTCACATCTTAATGCAGTTTCCACATGTGAACCATGGGTGAGAACCATTGCAGGACCCCAGCACAAGTCCTTAGAACCACAGCAGAGCCACCACAGTCAAGGGGCTCAGCTTTCCCTATGGTAAAAGTGACGATTCCCAAACTTTTTCCATTCGCTTCTCCATGGCCTGATCCTGCATCCCACCACAGAACCCCTAGGAGCTGCTGCAGCTGGGGAAGCCCCCCCCCCAGCCCCTTGCACTGTCCTCAGGGGCATCTTTAACCCCTTCAGTGCCCCTCACTTGGCCCAGTGACGGCAGCTGATGAAAGGTTCATGCTGCAGCTCCCGGGGGGGGGGCTCACCCGCATCCGCTGTGTCCACACACTCAGTGCACGCAGCCGAGCACACTCAGACACAAGCTAAGGCACCCCCCGAACCGTGCACACACACAGAGCAGGCGCCCCCCCCCCAATGCTCCCCCCAACCACTCACACACTCCACCCTATACCCCCCCGAGCC
>NDXB01010823.1:11955-27007 GCA_002631895.1 Agapornis roseicollis | reverse complement strand
TTTTTTGGGTTTTTTTTTTTTTTTTTTTTTTTTTTTTTTTTTTTTTTTTTTTTTTTTAGAAAAATAGGTAAACTTTCTAACATTTAAAAAACCCTCAGGGAGTGTACACACAAATTTATGGGTTTAGAAGCTTGGAAATATAATGACATGGGCAGAAAACATTAGTCAAAAATCAAAACCCACTAGAAAATCATATCCATTTCAGAAAAAAACAAAAAAAAAAGGGGGGTAGGAAAAATAGTTTAGTACTGTTGATGTACTGAAGAGTCATTGTTCATGTTGGGATGTATGAGACAGGATTTTTATAAGGAGTGAAGCACCTGGAGTGGCTGGGAAAAAGGTTCGGGGGAAAAATTAACATGGATTAACACTGAGTAAGACACAAAATAGAGGAGATGCTAGCCATTGAAAAGATTTTTCATTACTTCATTTTCCTTATATTATCTGGAAGTTTGTTGAATTTAGGCCACTGGCCAGATTAAAGATTGTACTTTTCTTTTTCTAGCCATAGTAAGGATTCCAGTGTTAAAACCTTTCACTTCAACAATACCCACAGCGTAAACTATGAATTCCTAATAACATTTTTTGTGTTCAACCATAAGCAAACATCTCATATACCTTAGAAGAGAAGGTTAAAAAGCCCACTTAGTACTTTTTTTAATCACAACTGGAAATGGGAATATAGAAAACGAGGACTTCACATCAAAATAAAATATTGAAAAAGCATTTTTCAAAAACAGCTCCTTAAAAGGTTTTGAATTCTTCTCGAAGTCTTCAGAAAAATTAATTTCCCTATTAGATCTGCAAATATCTGCACCATTCCCAAAATAACTTGTTAAAATAGGATGTTAAGAAAAGTAATGGAATTAAGTTGAGCTACAGAAATAAATGAGGCTCATAATATTTATCACGTAACACTGATAAACTGATCCCATTTTAAAACAGCAATTGGGTTTTGTCTGTGTTCCAGCACACATGACCTGGTGGCCATCTAGAATACATTAATTTATATATCAGTACAATATTTATCCAGAAGAAGATTCCTCAAAATCATTATTATTTTTTCCTATGGAATTTTACTTTTAATGAGATTAAATGTATTGGACAGAAAGATATTAGACATAACAAAATTATGGCAGTTCACTTAGCAACTGTTCTGGATACATAGCTTCAGTAAATATACAAAATATCACAGGATTAACAGCAAACCATAGAATCACAGAATCACAGAATCATAGAATAGTTAGGGTTGGAAAGGACCTTAAGATCATCTAGGTCCAACACCCCTGCCATAAGCAGGGACACCTCACATAAACCATGTCACCCAAGGCTTCATCCAGCCTGGCCTTGAACACTGCCAGGGATGGAGCACCCACAGCTTCCCTGGCCAACCCATTCCAGTGCTTCACCACCCTAACAAAAAAGAATTTCTTCCTTAGATCCAATCTAAACTTCCCCTGTTTAAGTTTGAACCCATTACCTCTTGTCTTGTCACTACAGTCTCTAATGAGGAGTCCCTCCCCAGTATCCCTATAGGCCACCCTTCAGATACTGGAAGGCTGCTATGAGGTCTCCAAGCAGCCTTCTCTTCTCCAGGCTGAACAGCCCCAACGTTCTCATCCTATCTTCATACAGGGGGTGCTCCAGTCCTCTGATCATCCTCGTGGCTCTCCTCTGGACTTGTTCCAACAGCTCCATGTCCTTTTGATGTTAAGGACAACAGAACTGCACACAATACTCCAGGTGAGGTCTCCCGAGAGCAGAGTAGAGGGGCAGGATCACCTCCTTCAACCTACTGGTCGCACTCCTTTTGATGCAGCCCAGGATACGGCTGGCTTTCTGGGCTGCAAGCACACACTGCAGCCAGCTCATGTTCAGTTTCTCATCTACCACCACCCCCACGTCCTTCTCCACAGGGCTGCTCTGAATCTCCTCTCTGCCCAACCTGTAGCTGTGCCTGGGATTGCTCCAACCCAGATGTAGGGCCTTGCACTTGGCATGATTAAGCTTCATGAGGTTGGCATCAGCCCACCTCACAAGCATGTTAAGGTCCCTCTGGATGGCATTCCTTTCCTCCAGCGTATCCACTGAACCACACAGCTTGGTGTCATTGGCAAACTTGCTGAGGTTGCACTCAATCCCACTGTCCATGTCAGTGACAAAGATGTTGAACAAGACCAGTCCCAACACCGACCCCTGAGGGACACCACTTGTCACTGGCTTCCAGGTGGACACTGAGCCATTGACCACAACTCTTTGCGTGCAGCCAGCCAGTTCTTTATCCACTGAGTGGTCCACCTATCAAATTGATGCCTCTCCAATTTAGAGACAACCAGTCCAAAACATAGTTTTTATTTTAAATATCTGCAAGTGACATATAAAAAAACCCGCTTGGTTACATACTAAAAGCCTGATCCTGACTGCACAAACATACTCTGATTTGGAGACAGGCTTTGGATTCTTCTGAAAAATAATCTCATAATTTATATTAGTCTGGGTGAGTACCTTTTTCTGAGAGCAGCAAAATGATTGTATTAGTCACACAAAGCAGGATTACCTAAATATTTGGAGAAATGGGCTAATGGAAACATCATGATGTTCAAGGACAAGCTCAAAGTCCTGCTCCTGGGAAGGAACAACCCCATGCACCAGTATATGATGGAGCTACACTAGGGTCATGTTGGACACCAGGTTGACTATGTGCCAGCAATGTGCTCTTGCAGCAAAGGTAGCCTGAGCTGCATTAGACAAAGTGTTGCCAGAAGGTGGAGGGAGGTGATCCTGCCCCTCTAGTAAGCACTGATGAGTTCAGGGACTACACCTGGCATGCTCTTGCTCTGGGCTCCCCAGTATTGGAGAAACATGGACATACTCGAGTACTAAAAAGGGCCATGAAGATGATTAAGGGTCTGGAGCATCTCTTATTTGAGAAGAGACTGAAAGAGCTGAGACCATTTAGCTTGGAGAGAAGAAGGCTCAGGGCAGATATCACCAATGTGTAAAAGCACTTGAAGGGATGGTGTATACAGACAGTGACAAACTCTTTTCAGTGGTACTTTCAGTCATTTTGGGAATTTTACAATCTGTCCTTACAATTCTGGACGACAAACAAACAAAATGGTAAAAGAAGTGAATTCTTTCTGCTGCTATGGAAATGCCCAAGAGATAATATTTAATTTATTTAATGAAGAATATGCTTGAATATTCTATAATATAATCCTTTGCTTGTATTAGCTAATTTACAAAGAGATTTAGCGTCTGTTGTTATTTTGAGGTGATTTCAAAGTTTGGAAATTTTTGAGTCTTTTATATGGACCTAGTTATCTGTTGTGTAATTAATAAATTTAGAGCTGAGGAACTTGAAACTATGACAAGAAAGGGCCTTTCCAGAGAGATCAAGGAGAAGTGTTTTGACATTGCATTTCCACTAGATATTTCACATGGGAGGTCAGAAACCAAGACAGTTTAGAACCGTGGGAGTTCAAAGAACTATTAAAGTGGGGGATGCCTGCAAACATGAAAATAATTAGCTGTTTCAAGTGGATTGTTATTTGGGAGAGAATGGTTTTGAGTCATTCTCTTTCTACTAGCTCCACTGAAGCAGTTTTTACAAGCTCCACATATATTCATTTACCAAAGGAAGCCAGAAGAAAAAAAGGATAAATACCACCAGAAAGTAATATTGTAAAATAAAATTAAATTAAATTAAATTAAATTAAATTAAAAAGAAACAAACCACAGGGTGGAATCCTGAAATTATTATTCAAATTTCTGTTCATGGGAGTAAAAAAAAAACACATATCTAGCAGAATTTGCAGATGAAGGCACTGGCTTTTTTTTAGTAAATAATAAGTGCAATTTTATGAAAACATTACTGCATCAAGCTATTTGATACCTCTGAAAAGAAGCATTTCCAGAAACAGTATAATTCCACTTTGCTTCAGCTGAAATCAGTAAAAGAGCGAGGCAGGTCAACAAGGAAAAACTCTGAAAACTCCCTACAGTTAACTTCAGTAGACCTATTCACTCACTAGAGTTGGAAATATGATACCAAAATTGACTGAGTGAAGCTCCAAGAGCATACAGTAAAATTAGTATGCAATTCATTTTCATAACTAGGGCAGCACCATCAAAAAGGTATTGGATATTTTTCATCTTTTGAAAATTTTTTTTTAGATTATAACAGAATAGAATAAAATACGAATACATAGAGCTCTCAGTGAGGCAACTGCATGCATCTGTAAGGTTGATCAGTATAATTCATATTTAATTGCACATTATACTGATTGTGAATCAATTCATCAAATCATGAAACAAAGAGGGGGGGTTGTTATTTTACAGAGAGCACATGCAAAACGTATTTTCACCACTCCATAAAAAGAAACCTGTGGCAAGATCACCTGGGAAAGAAACTGGGAAAGCAATTTCCCAGCTACATTCCCATGGATGACCACACAAACATTCTTCCTAGAAAAAGGATGAAACAGGGTGGAGATCAGCCTGCTTTTCTACAGTTACATATCTGTGCCTTATGAATCATCTAAAGGTCAGTATAGAGTAAAGAAGAAAACACCCAAACTTTCTAGCGTCAGGTTTGAAAGAGTTGCCCAGTGTGCCACTGGACCAGTCAAAGTGCATGTGCTGATCCATGTCAGTATTCCCTAACATTAAAATATCCTTGCCATAGAGTTGCAGGGATAAATGGAATTTTCTCATATACTGAGCTCTTTCCTATTCCTAATTTGCCTTTGAACCTGAATCTGGCCTGAATTTTTGGCTCAGCCTTCAAACTACAACATGCATATGGTCCATCCTCACCAAACTCTGTTGTGTATTCATCCCTTCTGTACAAATAAGACAGGAAAATTTAAAGAAAAGCATTAAGAGAGAAAAGGCAGTTAAATGCATCAGCCCAGTTAAAAACAGCAAAACGATGATCTCCTGGCTAAGGAGAAGCCTCCCTCAGTCCTCTAGGACTGTTAGTATCTACCAGCTACAGTCACATGTGCCACCATACACAACACTACCATCCTCTTCTGCCACTAAGAATTTCTGAACCAGAACATGAGCCATCCTCCTTACTGCAGCCACCTGGCTCAGACCCTGAACTCTTGACTCATGACACTCCTGGGTGCCTTCTTTTGAGAATTTTTGTTGAAAAAGCACTTGTATTATCATGCTACAGAAAGATAATGATCTTTAGATCCATCATCATCCTACAACAACTCTTTAATTTGCAGAAGTAAAAAGGCTTTTTTTTTTTAACCTATTTTCTCTCAGAGGTTTCTGAAACTTTCTGGCAAATTGAAAAGGCCAGAGAATTTATAACTGCATGGTATGCTGAAAGCTCAAACTGGATATTTTCACAGCCAATTTATGAGTTCATCTCCCCTCCAAAATGAGGTAAACAAATTTACCCAGAAATAATTTAAGCAATGAGGAAAAACAAAGTATCGTTTTTCTAATAGACAAATGGTTCTTCACAGCTGCAATTATAGAATCATTCTTGTGACTGTTTTTGTTATCAGGAAAACCATTTCTATACCCTGCCTTTGCCTGCACAAAGAAATCAATAGCAGGAAGAAAAATAATTTATTCTACTGATGTAGATTCTGATCACTGATTTGTTCCACTAAGTTAGACTTGAAAATAGCAGAGGGATGATTAACATTGTTTCAATTTTAATATAATCTATTAGTAATCGGGGATAAAAATCTAAGTGCCCAAAAAAGAGAAACAATAAAAGGAAAAGGACTAACCAAGTCTTTCTCTTCACAATGAACCTACTACTATCATGTGGTTGTTGGCACTTGGGACATCAAGGAAGCACAAGATTACCATTGTTTCTTACTTCCATCAACTTGCATTAAGAGTGAGATTCACCAGCTGCCTGAATAGATTTAAAATCAGGGCCATCACAATCAGAGTTTCTTCTGTTTCCATTGTTATTCAGCTTATAAAGCAATAAGGTGATTTGAGAAGTCATATAGTTAAAAAAAAAAAAAAAAGTCTTTTTTTAATCTGTTTCATTTTTTACCAGATTACTTCTCTAAACTTGATTGCCATCCTCACATCACAGGAATACTGGCCCAGGTGTAAAGGAAAGAACTAGAAGACGCAGCATGAAGTGCTGAAGGCATATTTTAGATAGGATTAAGGTGCCTTAGAGCTATATTCAATCCAGAGCTTTGCATGCACTTTAAGCAAGCATCCTTGTTGTGAAAAGAAGTCTTTCTTTAATCATGCCTACTAAACCCTGGTCTGTACTATCTTTTCCTTTATGGAAACCTATGGGTTTACATCACCGTCTGATAAACTTGATCCAGGCTAGTAATACCACAGGTCAGTTCTTTAGCTCCACGTCACCACACAGATGCTTCTGCTGACAGGAAGGGAGGGAAATGGGCTGGAGGTGAGATTGCTTCTTCCAGAACATGACAGCATGTTTGGAGAAACCGCGAGCTGTTACTAACTGGGGTGGTCTCTCAGCCTCAGCTGCTGTTTCCCTCCCTTGCATAAGATGTAACTAATCCACAGCTGCAGGATGAGTCACTTCAGCAACCCAATCTAATGGAAAACTAATTTTTGTTTGGTTTGGGTTTATTCTTTTAGTGGTAGGCTAAATTTCTGTCATTGGATCCAACTCAAGGGAAATACTGGACACATGCAGCCAAAAGCAGGAGTGGAAGAAGGGAGGAAGTTTCTTTTAACACAGCTCACATTTACACCACACTGGGATACTATATTTGATGCTAATAGGTAGAAAGTATCTGCTGATTATGCCATACAGTTGAATTCAGTAGATTTCAGGCTAACTGATCTTAATGGTAGTTTGCTACTGAACTTGTATAAATATGAAATTCTAACCTTATTGATCATTGACATAATTTCCAAGAATTTTCATTTTTCCTTCTTTGGAATACAGCAGTCTGATTGCATCAAGGACTTACATTACAGACTTCCCAGCAGCAGGTCTGGTTTAAATCATTATCACTTCTCACCCACTGTCAGCCATTTGTTCCCACACTTCCTTTCTGCCAATTACATTGACACAACTGTTTAACCCTTCCCTAAGCAAGATTCATGAGATGATCTTAGGTTAAGGAAAACAAAAACCACTTAAAAAAAAAACAAAAAAAAAAAAACAAATAAAGAGCAACAAAAATTCCGTAAATAAATACTTGTTGCTTTCTACACAGATAATTTCAGATATTCATTCAAACAAGTAATGCATTATGTAGCTATGTCAGCAGAAGTTTGGGGATAGAAACCTCCTGGAGAGAACTGGTAGAGGTAAGTAGGCAAAGGGCATCTTTGATCCTGTTTGCTTTCAGTTCCAACAGAATCATTCATGTATCCTGAAGGAAACCTGTATTACCAAAACTAAGCAAATACAAAATGCCTTTTTAACCCATTCTAAAATGAATGAGAGATTGTACCATTTTATTTTATTTTAGTGACAGAGAAATCCAGCTTCTGAGATTAGACAAGCCTGTATGCTTGAACCTGCAAGACTCAGATGGCAATGTTGAAGCCACAAGAAAGCAAACACCACTATTTGTCTTGTACATCACTGTCCTCATCAGCTACTGAGTAAAATCTACAAATAAAAAATCAGTCAACATTACAAATTGCAAGTTCCATTCACAATGTACTCACAGTAACTAGCACACCTTTGCCCATGACTCCCCCCTTCTTACCAAAGCATGCGTCAGCACAGACAGACTGGCAACAGCAGTGGCAGCAGAACTGTCTGATATTTTTGGAGGGCAGATTAATCAACATCTAGAAATTAAACAGTACAACATGGCTATGAGCATGAAAATCAGAATAATTTTGTTATTTAAAGAAAAAATATTTTTGAAGTAATAATAGCTACCTAAATAGATAAAGTTGTCAGTTAACTCAAATATGCATCTCATATTACATATGCGACAGTAGGACAGAAAATGTCTTATGCCTGCATAGACTAGAAAACTTGGACCAACTGCAATGATGAAAGTAAATAGTCAAATAAAGGAATATCACTCTAAGTTCCCAGTAAAAGAACAATATAGTCAAAAAGCTTAGTTTGAGTCAGTAGAATTACTATTATGAGAAATAGATGATGAACTAACAGGTGCGATTAATGGCTCAGTTCCTCAGCATAGAGAAATTCAGTAATGGTAAGTCTTAAAAAAAAAAAACCAAAACCTATAGTTTCCATTCTAGTAACATAAGTGCTTTTTCTACTGGTAGTAATCACTTAGAGTAACAAAATACATACTTGAAGTACAATCCAAATGTCAGGTTTTTTTCCTATTCTATTCTTTTCTATTCAGTGACAGACATAAAGTATGTAATGTAGTGATAGGTGTGAACCCAAGGTTCCTCTCAGATTTGCAGTCTAAAAATACAAAAAGAGAAAGAGGAAGGACAGTCAAAAAGAAAAGTACTGTTCCTGATCACTGTAGATTACAGGTCATATTCTACACTTTAATAGCATGTTTTTCTTTCATTTGGAATTTCCCCTTAAATCCATTTTGAATTCTTTTTCTCCTCTCAATATCAATGGCAAAAGTTAATTTTGATCATAATATTTTGTCATGGTTTAAGCCAAGCCAGTAACTCAAAACCACACAGACGCTCACTCACTCCCCTCCTTCTTCCTTTCCTCACTCCCAGAGGGATGGGGAGGAGAATCGAAAGAATATAACTCCCACAGGTTGAGATAAGAATGTCCAGTAACTAAAGTATAACACAAAACACTACTGCTACCACCAATAACAATAATGATAAGGGAAATAACAAGGGGAGAGAATACAACTGCTCACCACCTGCCGACTGATACCCAGCCTGACACAAGCACTTATCTAGCCCTTCCGGATAACTGCCCCCAGTTTATATAGTGGGCATGATGTGCTATGGTATGGAATACCTCTTTGGCTAGTTTGAGTCAGGTGTTCTGTCTCTACTTCCTCCCAGCTTCCCCTCCTCCCTGGCAGAGCATGAGACTCAGAAACTCCTTGGTCAGACTAAACATTACTGAGCAATAACTAAGAAGCATCTGTGTTATCAGTGCTGTTCCCAGGCTGAAAGTCAAAACCACAGCACTGCACCAGCTACTAAGAAGGAGGAAAATAACTGCTACTGCTGAACCCAGGACATACTTCTAGCTTCCCAAGTATACTTTTTAAGACATCTATATGATCTTTTCCCGAAAAGATTCATACTTAAGTTTTGAGCACCTCTGATCTTCTTAATGTAAGTATCTATATCATAAATTTATATCTACTAGTTGACCAGACAGTTTAGGTGCCCTGAAGCATAAAAGACAGTTTTATAAGAAATGTGTCTCATGCACCTAAAATAATACAGCTGTACACACTTTAGGCTACTAAAGGTTCTCTGTAACTATAAAAGTAATTCTAATAGTATAAAACTGTTTAAACTGTAAAAGTAATTCTAATAGTATAAAAAAATGAAAATATCATTAGTGAAACAAAGATGCAAAAACTTAACTTAAAAGAAGTTGTCTACATTTTGGCAAGAATTCTAATTCCTTTAACTAACCAGCAAGCTGGAACAAGCAAAGATCCTCCCTTCAAGGAAAAGAGCAGTGGAACAAAACCATCCAACTTTTGTCCAAAGCTACTCTTACCTTTTTCAGTTCCAGAAGCAGCTTACAACCAAGATTTGTCCTTTAGAATTCCATGTAGATCATGTTTGAGCTTAAAAATTGTATTGAATGATTTGAATTTAAATTGTTAATAATGTGTTTACTAGCTAAGTTCTATCAGCAAATTAAATCAAATACCTTCTAAAAAAGTTTCTATTCATGATTCTTATTCAGAGGTTGCCTGATTAATATTCTCCTGAGGTTACTGGAACAAAAAGATACATCTGTTTTAATTTTCACATGACTACAATTATTTTCATTGTTGGTTGGGTTTTTTTTCCATATTGACACTGTGTGGTAAAAGCATAAGTTTGGCTTTAAGCTATATTTAAATCATATGGCTTGCTTCAGTGTGGGCCTCACAGATCTTCGGCTATTCAGAGCTCCATCAGCTCCAATTTCAAGATATCCCTTCAGGCATTCTGCATGAAAGACATCAATCATTCCCACTACCAGAACAGCCCACTAGTCAATCAGTCTGAAAATAGTTCTTGATGGAGAGCAATATATCTATTTTATGGTTTTAGGCACCAAAATACTTCTTTGGTGTAGTGTGTGTTTAGCTCACTTATGGTAACTTCTTTTTTTTTCTTCTTCCATGTGCTCCTTAGAGGTGTGTCTCAGAAAACTTCTAAAAACTTTAATCACATTTTGTGTGCTAGGGAGAAAATAACACAACTTACTAAGAAACCTTAGTCCTGAGAATACAGGTGAATTTCACAGCCTAAGGATTTATTAAAGCAAAGTAAAAGTGACCAGGTACAAATTCTTCTCAAGATTCATGATGTCATGGGCTTATTGGACACTGAGAACCTTGTGCACTTATAGATAACAGTAATTGCAAAATCCAGATCTGAATTTAAGTTTCCTTAACGTTTCTAGCCATATGGATATATGCTTCCATTTAATCCAATTACAGGAAGCAGAAAGAAGTTGTAAGTTTGCACAGTAAATGGCAAAGTTCATTAATCTTCATATTTAGACTCTGCTTACTGAAGTATGAAGGTCTGATTCTATATCACCTTGACCATCGTGTTGAAAAAAACTAGTGCAATATGTTACCAAGGCAGTACATTGCATCCAGTTTGTAGCACTTAATTGATGACAGAAGCCTCTAGGAAAAGAGCTAACCTCAGCACCAATACATGAACTGACTTTGAACCAAGTCCTTTCTTTGTGGTTGCAATTGTCTTTTTGAATATCTTAGTGGTTACTCAATAAACCACGTCCATGGAAATTTTTCAGGCATATCAGATCCTTCAAAAAAAAAGAATTTTTATTCTTTAGGTTTTGGTGGGTTTTGTTGTTGTTGCTGCTGCTTGTTTGTTTGTTTTTTCATTTGCATACAAATATTGACAATCACTTCCTGCAAATCAAAGTGGGCTCCCACAGTTTTATAATTTATCACTGGTATTTAGTACCTATGTGTAGGTGAGGCCTATAGGTCTCATCCAGAATCCATTTGCATTGTGCTATGAAAGCATAGATTCTGGCACTTAGAGAGGTGATTGCCTAGCCTTTGGCAGAACTGTGAAGAAAGTCATACACTGAAGTTTTGTACTGGGTTTGGCTGCAATAGAGTTTGTTTTGTTCACAGTAGCTGTCTTGGTGCTTTGTTTTGGATCTGGCACCAAAACAGTGGTGTTAACACAGGGATGTTTCACCTATTGCTGAGCAGTGCTTGTACACCCTTTCTGTTGCTCATACCACCTGTTCAGTGGGCAGGGTGGGGATGCACAAGGAGTTGGGAGAGGACACAGCTGGAACAGCTGACCCCAACTGATCAAAGGGATATCCCACATCATATAGCATCATGCTCAGCAATAAATACCGAGAGAAGAAAGAAGGAGGGACATTTGGGGTTATGTTGTTTGTCTCCCTGAGTAAAAGCTACACGTGACAGAGCTTCGCTTTCCTGGATATGGCTATACACCTGCCTGCCAATGGGAAGTAGCAAATAGATCCTTTATTTTGCTTTGCTGGTACACACAGCTTTTTCTTCCCCTGTTAAACTGTCCTTTTCTCAACCTATGAGTTTTCACACTTTCATCCTCCCAGTTCACACCCCCTTGCTGCTGAGGGGGAGTGTGTGTGTAAGTAAGCAGCTGTGGTAAACTTGATTCTCTCATGGTGGTAACCCACAATAAATGTATTTTTTGTTGTCATTCGAATCTATTAGATGATACAATGACATGTGAATGTTATTCTTTTCAAACATGTTTTGCTGTTCTCCTATGTGCAAAATATCTAATTCCTAAAACGTTCATTTTTATTTAAAACAATCTTTCACTTCCTTTATTAAGCCACTTTATAAACTTCAAAATGCATGAAAATATATACTTCACTGTAAAAAGATAAAAATATTGAGCATTACCTTATAAGCTAATAAAACATTATCATTTATAATTTTACAGTATTGACAATATGCTCTTCATTAAATCTTAATTTAAAAAAGGGGGAAATTAAAACCATGGGTCTTTTACACCTATCCATAGGAAACAGTAAATTAGAGCAACAGACAGAAGGAAGTTATTAAAAAATGTAGACTCTTGATTAAATTTTAAAAATGAAAAGAAGACAAATCTTAAATTAGCAAATGGAAGTTTATAGAGAAGCTCCTTTCTGTAATAGTTTAGAATACATTTAACTGATAACGCTCTGGCTAGCCAAATGCCTAACAAGCTAAATATTCTGACCACAAAGCAATGGATTTTCATTCAGGCCCTGAAGCGAGCATGCTGCAAGTTTATCTATTTGGGTTTTTTTCTACTATTCCTTCTCTTCCTTGCTTTTATTTCTGCCATGACCATTATCTTTCTTTCGGGTTTTACAGACCACAGATGAAACTAACTCCTCCCTTAGAGACAGCTAGTCTGTTTTGTCTCACTTGGGAAATAAATCTGCTTCCACAATATTTATTTCACATATTACTATTCTTCATCTTCTTTAGAAGAGAAAGAAGAAGATTAATTAAGCCCAGTGGTACCAATACAATTTGTGTTTTAGTTGATATAGATACACCAGAGGAAGCTATTTGCACATACATGAAAAATGAAATAACTACATGGGAAAAAGAGATTGCAGCAGGCTGAATAGAAGTTATAAAAGCCCCAGTAAGAGGAATCACTATTTTTGAGATGTCAGTTAAAGTCAGAAATGATAGGGAAATTATCATCTATTGATGCTATAACAATGTCAGGTTTTAACTTAGTCTTCAGTATAAAGTCTTCACAGAAACTTGTAATTCTTAAATATCTGCCAATAGTACTCATATAAATATGGTGGCATAGCTCCTATGTCAACATTTATTTTGGTTTTACAGTATCATACTTTTTCCAAGACCCAAATTGAACATTTCGTGCAAAAATATAAAATAATCCAAGATTAAGTTTTGAAGTATAGCAGAAAATAGTGTTATTTTTCAATGGAAGCTAAGTTTACCAGTGTTAATATAAAGTTACAACTGCTTTGCAAAGTCTTTTCTTCATACAGAAAATTTCTGACAATGCCACATATTAACCATCTAGTCCAACTGGATTCAAATGATACTCCCTTACTATAGATTGCTTATTTAGCTTCCACCTGTAGCATCAGGGAGTTTAGGAATATTAAAAGGGCTAAAGTTAATGTAATCCATATGACTAACTTAAACAGCTTTGAAACATCTATATTTCATGATTACGATTATAATCAAAGGCATTGAAGACAGCAGTTGTATAAAATAATAATGAATAATTAACATTCAAAGAAGTGAGACAGTGACCCTGAGTGTTTCTAGCACAAATTAAACACATAAACCAAAATTCCTGCCAATACTCTTACTTCTGTATTGTGTTGTTTCAGGTCCTTTTCACTAGAAAGTGAGATATTTGACATGTAAAAGATGAGAAAGGTGGAAGAGTAGGTAAACAGGGATAACTCAGTGCATACAAGCATCAACATTTGGAAGCCATCACTAACAGGCAAACAAAAGAAAGCTGCTAGCAGCAGTGAGAGTCTTCATGTCAGAAATGTTTGTTTCTCACTCTTGTGAAGGGCTCGTTCTGTGAAATTTAATTGCACGGTTAAAGTCATGAGTATTTTCTGCACACAATATGCTGAGTAGAGCAAGTCAAGCAGCTCTGTTTTATAGCTTTATACTCTACAAACTCTGGGGTAAAAATTGTCTCAAGCTAAGTTCAATGGACTGTTCGTATCTGACAGATGCCCATAATGGACAGTAAATTAAAAGCCTTCTTTTACATATACCACAGCATAAATGGTGTGTACTGGGAAATATATGCACTCCTTGATGCACACACATATGGATGTTGAAGGGGGCAGCAAATTTATTAGGTTTGTATAACACCACATTAATACCTCTGCTAAGACAAGACTCACTTATGAGAAGATTAAGCTGTGACACTTGTGGTTCAGATAAGGACAATTCTCCAAATGCTTTCAGAAAGAATAAGCATTTAATTTATCCATCTCTATTTAACTGTATGTCCTTCTGGTGCCAGGAGTTTGCTGACATGACTGCAGCAAGTATGATGCTGTGTACATAAGGACTAGAGCAGTAATGATGTGAGTATAGACATGCAATTCAGTTTATAGATCTGTCATTGTAGCTTGCACACATGTACAAGCATCAGTAATTTTTAATTTATAAGTTTTTTTTTTAAAAAAGTAACAACAGGGATGACAGTAGGAAAATGACTCAAAAGGCTGAAGAGGGGAAATAGGAAAATAGGATATAGGAACCAAATAGGAAATAGGAACCAAAAGAGCGAAGATATAAAAGTTAATAAGTACTACCTAAAAAAGTGGCAGTGATCTAACTTAACAGAAACACAGTTGTAGACCAGGAGATATTTTGAACACCTCTATTTTATTTGATAAAACATCTAGCGGTTTAGATTCTCATTTAAAGACAGCAATTCAGCAATTTCTACAGCTCTTGCACGGACTCAAACACTGCCAAACCATGATTTTCCAGCTAACAAAATTTTAAAACCAGTGCATAAACCTTTAGCTGAATAAAACTTGATTTTGTTGACATACCTCTCAACTAGTGCCCATAAGTTACAGTGATGAATATTAACCAGCTGTTAGCGCTCTTTTCTGGGGAATGCTGACTTATAAAGGTGCTCTGCTCATAAGATTGTTTTATTGGTATCTTTGACACTGCTTCATGTAAAAGTGGGACAAAAGTGTCAAAAACTGATGAAATACAAGCAGCAACTTCAAAAAAACTCATAAAGCCAATTTCCAAAATCAATTCTTTCTGGGCTTTCAGGTACCTTAAATTTGCTATACCTTTAATTTTTAGCAGTTTCTGGTGGTTTTCACTGAATTTTGGTGTCCTTTGTGGGCTTTTATTTTTTTTTTTTTTTTTTTTTTTTCATTAAAGGT
>NDXB01010820.1:0-12642 GCA_002631895.1 Agapornis roseicollis | reverse complement strand
AGTCAAAACACCAGCTACTAAACAGAAGAAAAACTGACTGCAACTGCTGAACCCAGGACAATATTTTAGGCTCTCTTCCAGCTGACGAGTTTCAAACTTCTCCAGCAGACAGACACAACGATAGGTCCAAGTTGCAATTCATCCCTCCTGCCAAAGCCGAGTCAGCCTAAAACCAAGGCAGCAGGAGCTGTGGGATCAAACGATGAGCAAATACGGAAGATGCCAGTACTGTGACATTGTGAATAGGGCACTCATTTAGGACAGGGTAGGAATGAGTGGTTCTTATCCCTACTCACAGAAGTTGTACAGCTAACAATCAGGTGCAAAAACCAGCATGATCCAGAGTGCAGAGTGCTGAAGTTTTCATGCTCCCTTTCCAGCAGCAAACCAGTGGCAAAGATTTTCAAGGCTATCCTAGATTAGCTTCAGTAAAACCTCTTCAAAACATATACTGAAGTGTTCAATTCCTCCACCATCTCCAAAACATCAAACTGACAATCTTTTACAATACAATATTTCTCTCTGAGGAAAGCTTCAAATCCTTAGGATACATATTGCAATTTGGTGTCTGACACTAACTCTTCCTGTTCCATGAGACACCTGAAGGAGAAATCGCTTATGGTTGCTGAAAGTGAGTGCAAATATAAGCTCTATGTCTGATTCCTTCTTGAAGTAATTTGTTAGTGAGATGAGCTGCAAGATCAAATGGCAGTACAGTATCACTCACAAGTTCTTACAATGAATTAGGGAAAAAGGTAAATTGGAATGGCAGTGCAACACATGGCTACTGTTCCATAATGTGACCTTCATGCAGCAAAATTTTAGAGCAGCCTTAACTCCAGTACTGACTCCTGACCAAAAGTACAACTGCACATTTTGCCTGCAGCATTTCTAAGATAGTGAGTCAAAGAACATCTGTTATCACACATCCATCTTGTAAGGGAAATTTGTTCTTTAGTATGAAGAACTGTATTAAAGATGAATCAAGGCATTTGAGAACATTTAGCCATTGCACTGTCAGGTTTCTGTAGTTTCTCTTAAATCAGTATGTCAAAGAAATCTAAATTCAACTGGAATTGCTGTATTCATACTTGCGATGAATGTAAAAGTTCCCTCCATGCCATTGATCTGTGAACCCATAGACGTCACATGTTCTATTATTTCCTGTTCTTGTAGTTTGGTACAACAAATGCTGTCGGGTGTCTGCTGTCTTGATAATATAATGGTTCATATGCTATAACTTCGAAGAGAAATAAACAAAAATTTGTTCCACAGTGCTCTAGAAATATTTATTTCATATGCGTAAGTGATTGACAGTCACCCTCGGTCTATATCCACAAACTAGGTAAACAGTCCTAGTCTTCTTTTCATCAACTTTAGGGGAGAGCTGTCATTGAGCACTAAGAGATCTCATCAAAAGACTGGTGCTTTACTGGGCTGCTTTAACCTCATAGAATTATAGAATGGTTAGGGTTGGAAAAGACCTTAAGATCACCCAGTACCAACCCCCTGCCATTGGCAGGGACACCTCACACTAAACCATGTCACCCAAGGCTCTGTCTAACCTGGCACTGAATACCATCAGGGATAAAGCATTTATCACTTCTTCAGGCAACCCATTCCAGTGCCTCACCACCCTCACAGTAAAAAACTTCTTGCTTATATCCAATCTAAACTTCCTCGTTTCAGTTTGAACCCACCACCCCTTGTCCTCTTACTACAGCCCCTGATGAAGAGTCTCTCTCCAGCATTCTTGTAGGCCCCTTTCAGATACTGGAAGGCTGCTATGAGGACTGGAAGGCTGCTATGAGACAGAACCAAAAGCAGGACAGCCCCTGCATTTCCATGGTTGCCATGGCTCCTTCCTCCTTCCTTCAGTATGGCCAGTTCCTCTTCTTCATCTGAGACATGGACATTTTCACCATGTGCCTCAGTCTTTCTCATCTCCTAAATCCACCACCACCATAGGTCATCACATCTTGCTTCACAAGTGGGATGTGCAAAGCACCCTGTTCAGCTAGTGCTATACAAGTGGGTTATGCCCCAGTCTTCCTTTAAGACTTAAACACCACTGTTGCATCAAGATTAAAGTACTTTAAAACTTTCATTGTATTTTTCTAATTTGCAATGCACACGAAACAACCACCACAGCAGCGGGTTGTAGAGTTAGGCAAACACCTTTTCCCTTCATTTGTAGCAGGGAAGATGCCAGGTACCTCAGGCCAGATTCAGTTGCCTGAATGTAGGCCTGACCACCATTGTTTCAGTGACACCATGTGTTTCAGTGTGGCACTTCACTTTCCATTGCCATTCCAGGAGGATGTTTGAGGTAAACATTCCCTGCAGATGTCTTGGAAATTTAAAGTATCTTAAATGGCCGTAAACAAACATGTTTAAGCAGCTGAATGTAGCCTTTCACTTAGGACTCAGTTTGAGACTAATGTCTAAATCACAGTCTAGAAGGGGAGTCAGATCACATAGGTAGGACACCTGCTAAAAGTAATACCATGCCTATCCTACTGACAAACTCTCCCCCCTCCCATTTAAGGACTGGATCCTTACAACCTTAAGAAAATAAGGAAGCATCAACACATCCATTTTGTAAAAAATGAGGCTGAAGCAAAGAGGATTAAGATCTGTCCTCTGATTTCATGCTGGGACAGCATACACTTCACATTTCTGAAAGACAAGTGCCAATGGCAAGGTCCACAGAAGTCTGGTTGGTCACTAGTCTCAGGTAATTGTCTGAAATTTTAGGACTCTACACATAATCCAGGAAGTCTGTGCCCAACCACTTGGTGGTCTAGCAGTTGTGGGTATTCTTTTCCTGAATTTTTGCCTAATAGTTACAGAAGTATTGACTTCATTTCCATGTGGTGTTGCTGTTCTTTGCACTGTTTCAGAATGCATGATTTTTTGAAGCTTGCTGATAAGTCTGCATCTTAGAATCATAGAACCATTTGGGTTAGAAGGGACCTTAAAGATCATCCCACTTCCATCACCTGCCATGGGTAGGGACACCTTCTACTAGACCAGGATGCTCAAAGCCTTGTCCAACCTGACCTTGAGCACTGCCAGAGATGGGGCAGCCACAGCTTCTCTGGGCAACCTGTGCCAGTGTATCTTTATGTGTATTTAAGTGCTCAAGCCCCTTATTGCACTGGGTGTCCATGTCAAGGTGCTGGCAGCAGAGATGTAGGGCAGCCTCAATAAGGAGAGGTTGGGGCTGCCCAACAGCTGAGACCCTCAGCCAAGGTGGTGCCTCAGGGAAACAGGTTTAAGAAAGGGCAAAAATGCCTGACAGAGAGAGGATCTGGGACCAGAAAGGAGTGAGGAACAGCCCTGCAGACAGCCAGGTCAGAGACTCATACTGACAAAGTTATTGAAGTACTGCATCCCATGAGAGGGAACCCACCCCTGAGGAGGAAGGAGCATCAGAGATTAGCTGTTATGAACTGACTGCAACTCCCATTCTTAATCCTGCTGCACCCTAGGAGCAGGAGAAGGTAGAAGACAAAGGAGAGAAGTTGAGTTTGGGAAGAAGGGGGAAGGAGGGAAGGTGGTTTAGTTTTTGTCTTTTTCTTACAAGTCTACTCTGTTATTAATTTGCAATAAATTAAATTAACCTCCCCCAAGGGGAGTCTGCTTAGTATGTGGCAGTAACTGAAGTGAGTTATCTGTCCTCGTCTCAGCCTGGGCTTTTCATATTATTTTCGTCCCCTGTCCTGTTGAGGATGGGGAGTGTTTATAATGAATCATAGTTATACCAGCTTCATTTAGGAATTTCATATTAGCATAGATATTGTCAAATCATGCTCAACAGACCAGCTACAAGTCCCCAAATTACAGTGCCTACTTGTAGTTGTTAAAAAAGGTTCTATATGTAGCAGAACTAGTTTCATGCATGTTCCAAAGACTGTCCTGCTATTATTATAGTTCAATGTATATTCCTGGTCCCACCTTCCACAGAGCTGTTTTACCCACACCACACAGGCTTCTGGCCCTTGAGCTGTCTCTGGTCCCCAGGCACTGTACTCACAGCCCTTCTGATTCCTTTCCTGCACTTTTGCTCTTGTCCTCCACCCCCCAGCTCCCTTTTCTATCCTAGATTATCCCCTTCCCCAGCTGCGCTGCACTGCACTGCAGCCAGGCAGACCTGTGCACAGGGTTCCTGGCCAGCCAGAGCCCAAAGCGAACAAATAACTGCTCAGATTATATAGCCAGTGCAGGCATTTGAATGGGTGTTTGCCAGTGTGGACTTTGATTCTGATGTCTTTCCTCTACTCAACCACTGCTTTTTCTGACACTTTTAAGATCTTAATATCTTTGAGACTTCACTTCAGTAAAATTTGGGGAAATCGGACAGTGACTTCAAAATGTATTTGTGGTGGGAGAAATGAGTGACAGAGAGAGACAGAAGAATCACAATATAAAGGAAAGCAGGCTAACAGTCTATTGAGCTATGAGACTTTTCATCTTTAATGCAGAGGAAATATCTGCAAAGACTTCAGAGACAACAGGTGCCATCACATACCATTTCATCTTGATCTGAGCAGCATGAAACTGCAAAGTTTGTGTATTTGTACCTGTGACTCCTGCCATCTGCCCATGAGATGAGGCTAGAGCATTATATGCTGGGACTGCATATCACATTATGAAACATTACACGCAGTGACCTTCAGTCTCCGGGGGCCACACTTCGGTTATTAATGATGAAAGAGGCAGCAGTCTTCTCTGTTTGATTCCTGGCATAAGACCTTCTCTCTGTGTAAAGGATTAATATTATTTTTTACATTATTTTCTGCAGATGTTATGTGTGTATTATATCAGCTTAGTGGAATCATTAAGAAATATCCAAACCATGTTAAAAAACAAATTTGAAAGTTACTTTAGAATGCATTCAACAGCCTTTTATGCTAGGGTGAGTAAATAATAACCTTACCACCAAGGCTTTGTTGGGAATCTATTAAAATATGTAACTGTCATCATAGTGCTTCCTCCTTCACATTTCAGCCAAGAAACTATCTGTGCCCCTTTGCCAGCTCATCATGCCTTCTTTAAGCAAGTTAGCTGATGATACTAAACTGGGAGGAGTGGCTGACACACCAGAAGGCTGTGTCACCATTCAGCGGGACCTGGACAGGCTGGAGAGTTGAGCGGGAAGAAACTGGATGAAATTCAACAAGGGCAAGTGTAGAGTCTTGCATCTGGGGAAGAACAATCCCATGGACCAGTACAGGTTGGGGGTTGACCTGCTGGAAAGTAGTGAAGGGGAAAGGGACCTGGCAGTCCTGGTGGATGGGAGGATGACCATGAGCCAGCAATGGGCCCTTGTGGCCAAGAAGGCCAATGGCATCCTAGGGTGCATTAGAAAGGGTGTGTTGTGGTTAGTAGGTCAAGAGAGGTTCTCCTCCCCCTCTACTCTGCCTTGGTGAGGCCACATCTGGAATATTGTGTCCAGTTCTGGGCCCCTCAGTTCAAGAAGGACAGGGAATTGCTTGGAAGAGTTCAGCGCAGAGCCACAGAGATGATGGAGTGGAACATCTCCCTTATGAGGAGAAGCTGAGGGAGCTGGGTCTCTTTAGCTTGGAGAAGAGGAGACGGAGGGGTGACCTCATCAATGTTCACAAATATGTAAACGGTGAGTGTCAGGATGATGGAGCCAGGTTCTTTTCAGTGATGTCCAGTGACAGGACAAGGGGCAATGGGTGTAAACTGGAGCATAGGAGGTTCCATGTGAACATCAGGAAAAAATTCTTTACTGTGGGAGTGACAGAGCACTGGAACAGGTTGCCCAGAGGGGTTGTGGAGTCTCCTAGGTTGGAGATATTCAAGGCCCGCCTGGACAAGTTCCTGTGTGATGTACTCTAGGTTACCCTGCTCTCTCAGGGGGGTTGGACTAGATTATCTTTTGAGGTCCCTTCCAACCGTTAGGATTCTGTGATTCTCTGTGATCTTTCTTCCTTCTGAAATGGGAAAGCAAGATTACAAATAAAAACATACAATATTTCTATTGGCACTATATTTCTATTAAATGCTGTCTGCAACTATTATTGGAAGAAAAGTTTTTCCACCAGTAAGGCCAGTAGAAAACTGGACATCTGAGATGCTCACTCTCCCCAGGCTTCCTCAGGCCAGTCATAGAATCATAGAATAGTTAGGGTTGGAAAGGACCTTAAGATTATCTAGTTCCAACCCCCCTTCCATAAGCAGGGACACCTCACATTAAACCATGTCACCCAATGCTTCATTCAATCTGGCCTTGAACACTACCAGGGATGGAGCACTCACAACCTCCCTGGCCAACCCATTCCAGCATCTCACCACCCTATCAGGAAAGAATTTCTTCCTTAGATCCAATCTAGACCTCCCTTGTTTAAGTTTGAACCTGTTACCCCTTGTCCTGTCACTACAGTCCCTAATGAAGAGTCCATCCCCAGCATCCCTATAGGCCCCCTTCAGATGCTGGAAGGCTGCTATGAGGTCTCCATGCAGCTCTTTCCCAGGCTGAACAGTCTGAACTTTCTCAGCCTGTCTTTGCATGGGAGATGCTCCAGTCCCTTGATCATCTTCATGGCCCTCCTCTGCACTTGTTCCAACAGCTCCATGTCCTTTTTATGTTGAGGACACCAGAACTGCACACAATGCTCCAGGTGAGGTCTCATGAGAGCCCTCACTCAGTCCTTATATGGATAGATATACCTGTATTGCAGAACTTAATGTTGTGGGGAGAAGAAAATGTTATATAATATACAGTAGATATGATTTTTACAGCACTGTTCTCAGTACTGTATACTTAATGCTCATTAACAACAAGATATATCTGCTCTGGAGGAGAACCAGGGTAGAACACCTACATACTCATGCTTTCCAGGATAGCACAGACGGCTCCACAAAGCATACTTTATGCTGCACAGCTGTATCCTGAGAATCCCAGTCAACAGCAAAGGGAAGGATATTTGGCAGCTGATTAGAAGTTAGTAATCCAACTAGAAATGTGTACCATACATTCTGCAGTGTGAGACCCCTTCCCCAGTTCTTGTCAAAATGCAGGACAAAGTCTGTTCCATGGTGACTTGACAGATGTCACAGAAGTGCAAAATAGGAACCTGTTCTGCAAACTGCCCCAGAATTCATAAAGTGGGTCTGGACACAAAGGGACCCAATTTACCAATCCCTTGGGATTTTAATGTCTCAAAGACATCCAGCTGAGTTAGATGCATACTCTCCTCCCATCAGAATTAGAGATTTCTACTTCTTGAAGGGCTGGTGAGACCTTAAAGAAATTAGGAGAGATTACAGAGAAAGTTTCAGAGTTTACTTAATGCCCATTGAGCAATTTATATGGTTTCTGTATCGGGTTTAGAAATGGGAGTTGAGGCTGAAAGGCTGATTTTATCAAACATCAAACAATCAGTGTCCTGTTCCTTTCATGTCATTGACAAAAAGGAGAGCAAGTCCCCTCGGATACTGAAATCAAGCCTGGGCTAGTAAACAACCTAGGAGATGTGAAATGAAATACACATAGAAGTGAATTCTACCCAGAAGTGCTCCGTCTTCACCCACGTAGTCTGCAGCCAGAATACCTGGCCATTGTGAGCAGGGCAGTGAGCTATTATTTTTGAAGACAAGCCAGAAATATACTTCCTACCTCCTGTTTTCTCCTCCCCCCCGAGATAGGGGCAGAAGAAGAGTGTCCTTCATGCACAATGCCTCCAAGTGCTGCTTTTGTGGTTCTTCAGCCTGTGTGACTTGGGTTGCGCAGGGCTGAGCCTAGAGACAGAGACTAGCTTGGAGGGCTAGCAACAAACATGTCAGCATTGTAATCAGGCATGAAAACATTGAAATAGAATCATAGAATTGGTGTCCTCAGCATAAAAAGTACATGGAGCTGTTGGAACAAGTCCAGAGGAGGCCACGAAGATGATCAGGGGACCGGAACATCTCCCATACGAAGACAGGCTGAGAGAGTTGGGACTGTTCAGCCTGGGGAAGAGAGGGCTGCGTGGAGACCTCATTGCAGCCTTCCAGTATCTGAAGGGGGCCTATAGGGATGCTGGGAAGGGACTCTTCATTAGGGACTGTAGTGACAGGACAAGGGGGAACGTGTTCAAACTTAAACAGGGGAGATTTAGATTGGATATAAGGAAGAATTTTTTTCCTGTTCTGGTGGTGAGGCACTGGAATGGGTTGGCCAGGGAGGTTGTGAGTGCTCCATCCCTGGTAGTGTTCAAGGTCAGGTTGGATGAAGCCTTGAGTGGCATGGGTTAGTGTGAGGTGTCCCTGCTTATGGCAGGGGGGTTGGAACTAGATGAATAACTGAAAGAACTATGCTGGTTTCACATGCTGAAGGAAATATAACCAATACATAAAAGTTTGCAAAAATTCTTTTAATGTCACAAGATATTGTTAGGCACTGCATGGTGTTGGTCGTTGCACAAAGGAAGTATTTTAAATATGATATTCATCTTTTTGATGTCCTTTAAAGCCCTCATATATGAACTCCACTTTCATTGTTTCCAATCATTTTGGTCCACAGGAAAAGCTCTTCAAAGGAAGATAGAACTGTAAATAAGGCATAGGAGCAAGCAATTCCCAACAGGCTTAAAATTGTTTTTCTCTGTGTGTCCCCCACCCCAAATCTCTTCAGATTATTTGTAGCACAGATGGAATGCCTCATGTCTTATAGCATGAATTGTCAATTCATTTAAAAAGCTAATACCTACATATTTGCAAAATAAAAAGAATGTGAAAAGCCATAGGGCTTTCTGTGGCACATAGTGTTATCTTTTCTTACCCTGCAACCACGTATGCCTTTGCTTACAGATGTTGATATCATTGACTATAGTTACATGAGGTTCAGTCACATGAGTTTTTACCTGAAGGTGTCCTTGCAGGACTATATCCAACAAATCTTGAAAAGAGGAAAACTGTGGAAAAAAAGTTCAGTGCAAAACATATTGCAGCATTAAACCACTGCACTGAATAGCAACTTTTCATCATTTTCTTGATACAGTTCAATCTGCCTTTCTGTACATTTTAAGTAACTACCTCATCTCATGCTCTTTTTAAGAAGGAAAGGAAAAGAGGGGCTTATTAAGAGCATTTTGTATTTGTATTTCCTGTCACCACTACAGGCTCTAACACAACTGCCATCACACTGAAACATTGATACAGGATGCAACATGCCACGTAATGAGGATGCTTCTCTTTTGTTTCCAATCATTTTCAGAATGCCACGAGACAGATGCATTTCCAGCACATGTGCAGGCTGTGTGGCATGCCATCAAACAAACAGCTTCTGCCTAGTTTGGGTTTTCAGCACTGAAGCACTTATTTTGGTTTCTATTTTGAAATGTGTTTCTTTCTCAGTCTATGTCAGTCACCATTACAAACTGACAGGTGCATGGAGCAAATGCCAGCTCTGTGCTTTGCCTAAGGTCACTTTTCCTAAGTGTTCTACCTTTGTCAAACTATCTTATCTGTTAGCATCCTTCCTGGGACAGGTGTAGAACTTCCAGTGAGTGTTTTGTCTGTATGTGAGCTTGAACTGTTTAAAGTCTATAGATTCCTTTAATTAGAATTAGATAACTAGATACACCAAAATACAACAGGACTACAGGTGAAATAAAGAGGTAAAGAGGCTACAACAGACATGAATGGTGTATGACAGGCTGTACAACAGACATCCTTTCAAGGTTCAAATTGGGGAAAAAGGGGTATGTGTTCTGTCTAAATTTGGGAAAACTAATTCAACATTTGCCTACCTATTTTAGCTTCTGCTGCATGTAAATTACTATATATTATTCATAATATTTCCTTCATTATGATTTGATCTTCCCACTCGACTCTTAATAAGTCTTGGTTTTAATTAGGCCACCTGCAACTGGTAATGTAATAGAGGCACAACCTTAAAACTAAGAATTCAAAACAGTAAGCGCAGCCTCACATTAAGAAACTTACCATGACAAATAATTTCACATTATTGTTTGAAACTTAGCATTTCTGTAATGTGATAAGTAAGAATAATTTCCTCGTGCTGTAATTCTTATAGGTCATAACTTTCATTTAATACAGAATTTAATAGAACAGAAAGTGCTCATGTAAGGGGAAAAGATTAGAAAAAGAGGTATGCAGCATGCATTTCAATGAAATCTTTCCCACACATCTCTTTTAGATATTGCAGGCCACCTGTTAACTAAATGCCTCATTTGACTAGACATGAGTATTGTGTACCATTGTGGCTGCACCACTTTGGATACTAAGGAAGAGTGACACCTGTCATTAGCATCGTTGGCTTGACAGAAAATCATGGGTATGTCACTGGGAAAGGGTACACTGCTGAATTGTCATTTGTTATTTAAAGGCACGATAGTTATTACATTTCTTGTTGAAACATTCAAGGGGTACCCTAATGATGTGTAAGTAAAGCCTAAGCAGCACATTTGGATTCCTAATGTTTCACCACAAACCAGCACACATCAAAAATAAGGAATTTGTTTGAAAAGACACTCCATGCAAACTAAGGCTAGTGAGCTCAGCCCACATTCTAAAGTAAGCTTGTTTCAGTTGAGCAAACAAGGATCCAGGCATGAATAACAAAAATTCATGAATAACAACAATTCAGGAACAGTATTCATTAACTATCATCCACAAGTTGATAAAATGTAGCTGCATCTCTAAATGTTCCTGAAAATACATAATTTAGCAAAAACATTTAATGATCCACTGGGGTTTACACTGTGAATCATCTTTCTCTAAAAGACGAAGTCTTTTTAATTCCATGGTTTACTCATAAAAGAGTTATCTTTAAAACATAATGAGAACCTGCTATGTACTAAATGTATTTCTTCTTATTTAATATCAAATTTTAAAGTACAAAATTTGGGAGAATGCAAACATGAATCAAAACACAACTATGCGATAACGCAAGGTTTTGAAAGGCCATGCTAATTGGATTGAATAAGCAGAAATGTTTTGTGTGAGATAAGCCTTTTTCAGTATCAAGTTCCACTGCTGACAGATTTTAGTTTCCAAAGCTGTTTCCTATTTCCATATCACATCATTGCATGAAACTGTGGCAATTAATTTTGAAATTTTTCTTCTGCTGTCTTTTAATTACATGAAAGAAAACTATCAATATGCTTCCTATCACTCAATAATTAGAGCTGCTAATGTTTCTAGGTTTGCTTGTGAAATTACTGTGTGATTACTTCTCACTTGAGCAGAAGAATGTAAATATATTCTACTGTGAGTCTGCAGCAAGTCAGAAAATTTGACACAATATTGTGCAGCTATTGCAAGGCTTGGAAATATATTAAATTATTTTCTTTACCTCTGTGCCTGAAAATTGTTTCTACAGTTAACATTTTGGCTGAGCACTGCATGATTTCCCTCCCACTCATGCCTTTCCCCAGTCCAGAATCACTGCATTTCCTGACTGTTCCCCCTTTAAATCTGTTACAAGTTCAATAAATGTCTGTGAGATGCTGCTTCAAGCCCTTCAAATATGCTTCAAGATGTGCCAAAGTTTGCCTAGACTTGGCAAATCAAACCATCCTTACTGCCTCATGAATTGAAAAACCTGGCTCAAAAGTCCCCCAGAGACCTATTATCTGTGGATCACTGACACAATACACCAGAATAGCTTTCAAGGAACCATTCAGGTCAGCAGTGTCGCTTTGTACACAGTACCTGGGGAATCTTTGATCTATCACTCATTGACACAATCCAGAACCATCCCAGACTACTCAGGCTTTGCTTAGGGGGCATTAAGGCAATAAATCTGTACAACCTCCTAAACTCAGCCTTCTAAAAATCCTTATTGAAGACTCCAGCTAAAATTATTGATGAGTCTGTGGATGACCAGTATTCTGTGTGAGGTAACCTGCTTTAAAGTACATGCCTGACTCAACATAATCCTGTATACCACTCTGGAGACCAAGAACTATATCATTTTCTTGGAGTAATTAAAAGATGTGGTTCTGAACAACTTCTTTGCCTCAGTCTTCAGTGGCAAAGGCTCTGACTGCACCACCCAAGTCTTGGAAGGCAGACACAGGGACTGTGAGAATGAAGACCGTGGGCCCACAGTAGGAAAGGATCTGATTTGAGACCATCTTAAGAACCTGAATGTGCACAAGTCCATGGGACCTGATCAAATCCATCCACGGGTCCTGAAGGAGCTGGCAAATGAAGTTGCTAAGCCACTGGCCATCTGAGAGATCANATCTGATTTGAGACCATCTTAAGAACCTGAATGTGCACAAGTCCATGGGACCTGATCAAATCCATCCACGGGTCCTGAAGGAGCTGGCAAATGAAGTTGCTAAGCCACTGGCCATCATATTTGAGAGATCATGGCAGTCAGGTGAAGTTCCCGAAGACTGGAAAAGGGGAAATAGAACCCCCATTTTCAAGAAGAGGAAAATGGATGACCCAGGGAATTACAGACCAGTCAGTCTCACCTCTGTGCCTGGCAAAATCTTGGAGCAGATTCTCCTGGAAGGCAGGATAAGGTACATGAAAAACGACAAGGTGTTTGGTGACAGCCAGCATGGCTTCACTAGGGGGAAATCCTATCTGACCAATTTGGTGGCCTTCTACGATGGGGCTACGGAACTGATGGACAGGGGTAGAGCA
>NDXB01010819.1:26569-40722 GCA_002631895.1 Agapornis roseicollis | reverse complement strand
TTTTTTAATTCTGGCATTTAATAAAAGAAAAAAAAAAAAAAAAAAAAAAAGGAAGAGAAATACTGAAGAATCTTTGACCAAAACTCAGATTTTCCTGCTTCAGTTTACAATTGCTGGAGAACTGCTGAGTTGAAGGGCATTTTAGGGCACTAGAGAACATACGGTTTCTCTTCTCAGGCAAATTTCCCACCCTGCCCCTCTTTTCCCGTAAGTAAAAGGTTTATAAATAAAATTCATTTAAATTAAATTTAACCATAAATATAATTTTTTAAGGTGTAATGTAGGTCAGATGAAATAAATGTTAATTTTGTTTGGATTTCATTCCAAATTATTAAAATTAACCCCTAAAGTTAAGAGCAATAACTTTTTTTACAGAAGGGTTTTCACAATATTTGTTGTCAAAAATATGAATTTCTGTGTTTTTTTACACTGAAGGTTGGTATTAACAATATTTTACAGTTTCAAAGAAGTAGAGAACTTGGAGGCAACTGAATAGAATTAAAATTAAAGATACTTTGAGGTAGTACCCATGTTTGTGCTTTACTTGAAAGATAGTACCTATAAAAATAAGAAGTAACATATATTTAAAATAAGTGGCATCATAATATTATTCTTTAGCTTTTGCAGTAGAAACTGACAGAAATAACCATGTGAAAGCACCCACCCTTCTGTAAGCAACTGTTCCAGTTTTTAGAACCATCTGGGCTTTCGTTCTTTTCTATTTCCTCCACAGTTTAGCCTCCTTTTTATGGCTATCTAAAAAAAAATACTCAAAAGGTAGCTGCAAGTGACTCAATGACAAAATCTGTTTACAATAGATACAGAAGACTTGAACACCAATTTCAATCTATGTAACTAAATAGGTGTAATTAAGATGTAGCTACTATCATATTCTTACGGAAAGATTATTTCAAAATTCAGCAGAAAAGTTCAAGATACATTAACTTATTCTTCAGTATAAGAAATAATGAAGATTTTAGTGCACTCACCCTGGCTGGATACCAGGTGCCCATGAAAGGCACTCTATCACTCCCCTCAGCTGGACAGGGGAGCAAAAATGTAAGTAAAAGCTCACGGGTTGAGATAAAACCAGGGAAAGATCTCTCACCAGGAAAAACAGGACTCAACTTGGAGAAACTAGTTTAATTCATTACAAAATAAATCAGATTAGGATAATGAGAAATAAAAATAAATCTTAAAAACATCTTCTCCCCACCTTTCCATCTTCTTGGGTTCAACTTTACTCCCACTTTTCTCTACCTCCTTCTAACCATTGGCTCAGGTGGACAGGAAGCGAGGGTTGTGGTCATTTCATCACATATTGTCTCTGCTGCTCTTCCCCACTCCTTTCAGCATAGGGTTTGTCCCATGGGAGACAATCCTCCACAAACCTCTCCAACATGAGTAGTTACCAAGGGTACCAGTTCTTTGTGAACTGCTCCAGCATGGGACCCTTCCACAGGGTGCAGCCCTTCAGAAACAGGCTGCTCCAGCATGGGTCCCACACCGTGTGGGTCACAAGTCCTGCCAGCAGACTTTCTCCAGCATGGCCTCCTCTAGGGGCTGCATGGGGACAACCTGCCTCACCATGGTCACACCACAGACTGCAGTGGAATCTCTGCTCTAGAATCTGTAACACCTCCTCCCCTCCTTCTTTTCTGACCTTGGTGTCTGTAGAGCTGTTTCTGCCACGTATTCTCTCCCTTTGTTCACCTGAAGTTGCCATGTCACCACCACCACCACGGCATTGGCTCTACTGGAAATACGGGAAGCTTCTAGCAGCTTCTCACAGAAGCCACCCTGCTACCAAAACCTTGCCACACACAATAAAATTTACCCTTTTTGAGCATATTCTTTTGGACCTTGGAGAAAAAGTAGGAAAACAAGTATCTAAATACAGCTGAAGCTATTTCTGTGTTAGTTTTTACGCAGTTGATGAAACAGTGAATTAATTGAAATTTGTGAACCAACCCTAACCTAACTTTTTTCAACATTTTAACAACTTTTTATTTGCACTGTTCTTGTGCAAACTAAATCTATAGTATCTTATTCTGAATATTTTTTTTTCATTAATCCTGAGGGACCAGAAGTATTATGGTAGGCTTCTAAAGGGCTAATGTACCTGAAAAGATGAACTGTCATATATTACTGTGCTAGGTTCACTGCACAGAGCTAAGCTATCTGGCTAATGAAAAAGCCTAGTAAAACAAGACTTGCAGACAAAAATTACTTCCCTCAGGGTAGCCAACACTCCCTGAAAGCTTCACAGTTTTGCAGTGTTTTTTGTACAATTTCCTCCTTCAATTTTAGTTTCTTTAGGCTTACAAGATTCAGTTAACAATGCCTCTTTACTATTATCTGGCAGGAATAAATAACTGCTCCACTGCTCAAAGATTAGCTCTCAAGATTCTCTCTGAAGATATTACAATTTCTAGAAAAAGAACTTGATACAGCATAAGGAACACAGCACTCTTATATAGGTATCAACACATACCCATAAAGGAAAGGTTGTAGGGATTTTTGTCACTGATCCTTAATCTTTCTGCAGGATAGCCAAAGGTGGACCCCGCATGTTTTGTCTGCATATACTTCTATGTTATATTTTTTCTTAGGAACGTTGGAGCCATTATGCTTGCACATTACCAGAGAGGCAAAGATCAATCATAGAATCATAGAATAGTTAGGGTTGGAAAGGACCTTAAGATCATCTAGTTCCAACTCCCCTGCCATAAGCAGGGACACCACACACTAAACCATTCCACGCAAGCCTTCATCCAACCTGGCCTTGAACACTGCCAGGGATGGAGCACTCACAACTTCCTTGGGCAACCCATTCCAGTGCCTCACCACCCTAACAGGAAAGAATTTCCTCCTTATATCCAATCTAAACCCTTCCTGTTTAAGTTTGAACCCATTACCCCTTGTCCTGTCACTACAGTCCCTAATGAAGAGTCCCTCTCAGAGTCTGGGGATTACTCTCTTCCACTGTACTTTAACTGTCATCTCAGAAGGTGTGCGTAAGTGCCACCTTTCTTCATCCTCAGCATCTCAATGCCCAGTCTTCTGACAGCTCCACACTGAGTAAGGCACCGCTTCTTACATCCTATATGTCGTAACACTTTGTATTACATTCCTTAGACTAGCAGCAGGAAGGAAAGGTTTTCACAGGAGCTGCTTGGATAGCTTCATGCCTGTGAGTCTCCCCCATTCCTGCTTCAAAACTGGGGACATTCTTCAAAATGCTGATTAGATAATGTAGTGCCATTTTCCTCCAGGAAACAAATCACCAACACTGGTAATAGCTCTCTAGACAAATACTCATTAGTTGGAAGCCTCATAGCAAAGTATGCTGAAGTGTTCTAACTGGATAACAGAAAATTTACACAAAACAGCTCATTGAGGAGCAATTCCAAAGAATCCCTTGTTACTTTATTAGTAACTATGAGAACAAAGACATTTTATTTTAACTCTATATACAGGATCTTTGACAGCAAAAGAAGTGATCTATCATCTAGACTATCCCCTGTACCACCAGTTATGGAGACTCCATAACCTGCTCAGGTAAGAGACTTAAAAAGTTTCCATAATTTCCTCATAAGTATCATATTATTGATCTCTGCTCATTTTTGTTATACTCTTGTTAACTCAATCAAAATTAATACTATTTATTTCTTGAAGTGCAGCACCCAAAACTGAATACAGATTTACAACGGATGCTTTGTCAGTGCTGAACATCATATATACATATAAATATATAAATAAATGAAAAATGTTTGAGCATTTGCAATTTAGTTTAAAATGTTTAATAAATCAATATGATTCACATGTAACCTGAACAATTATCATTTACAAACTTTCAGTACAGTTAACTGATTCTGAAGGTAAATGAAGCAATTACCTCATGGGTAGATTTAAAATAAAATCATAGAATAGTTAGGGTTGGAAAGGACCTTAAAGATCATACAGCACAAACCCCTGTGCCATGGGCTGGGATGCCTCACCCTAGATCATGTCACTCAAGGCTCTGTCCAGCCTGGCCTTGAACACTGCCAGGGATGGAGCATTTACCACTTCTTTGGACAACCTATGCCAGTGCCTCACCACCCTCACAGTAAAAACTTCTTCCTTATATCTAACCTGAATCACCCCTGTTTAAGTTTTAACCCATTACCTATTATCCTATCACTACAGTCCCTGATAAGGGTCCCTTTCTGGCATCCTTGTGGGCCCCCTTCAGTTTTGATAATCAAGGAATATTGTCAGCTTCTGCATTATGGTAGTACTTTGACAGTTTAACTGTTTTGTTTCTCCTTTGTGAATCATGTAATTAAAGGACTAGGTATTACAGGCTGCATACTAAATGCAGAGGTGCCAAAACAAATCTGAAATTTTCTGCTGAAATGTAATTATGCCAAATATAGATTAAGATGAATTAAATTAAGATTTGGTGTTTTATTTTGTGCTTTTAAAAAGGCAAGTACATTTAAAGTAAAACATGAAAAATTCACTGAATGTTTAGGATATTTGTAATTGTATGGAAACACCAAAATGATTTAACTGGTTTATTTGCAGAGAAGACTCTCCTCCATAAATTCAAGAAAATCTCCCAGGAATGTGCAAAATGCAAAAACATACGTGTTCTGATTAAAACCAAATCTCAACACAAGAGATGCAAAAGTGATTTGCAAGTTTACATATATTGTACATATTTATCATAGCAAAAGAACTATTTGGCAGGTAAAGCATTTGTTTGGCATTCAGATGAAACTTAAAAAGTATTTTTAAAGTGAGGTGTTTTAATGCATTTCCCTTACTCATGGCAAAAAGAAATTATTTCCAAATGTGGAAAGCATAAAATCAGGCCCTTTCAAGAGGCATTGCTATTTTTAATTAGTTATATTTTTTGTTCCACATTTTCAGTATTTTCTATCTCAGTCATGGAAACTGAAGAAATATCACACATCAAAATCAATGGGACATAAGTCTCAGAGATCATAATTTTGAAGCTCTGCAGATGTTGACCTAAATCTCTCATAATTTTTCCCTATTTAAAAAAAAAAAATACTCGTCTTACTCAGGATTCTTAGCTAACCCCACAAGTGTGAATAAAGAATGAAAAGTAAGTCATATTGTGATATATTGTTCACTTAAGAAATTATTGAGCATGAAAATCCTTAGAAAAATAACTTCTAGTCCTAGCTATAGGTAGACATTGACAAGCCTCCCTGCCCCTTAAATGAATTGTAAAAGCAGAAAAAGGAAGACACAAGGCAACAGTTTAGAAGACAAACAGTTAAAACTTCTGGTACTGAAGCACTAAAACACTTCCATGTCAGTGCTGCACAAATCTGCTCTTAAGGGCTTTTGAGCCTCCACGTTCCTGCTGCCTAACTCTGCAGAGAGGTGGCTACAAAATATTGATGAGACATGCCATCAGCCTTTTCGTTCACATCCATGACACTTTAAAGCTATGATCCTTCACTGTGCATTAATGTGCTTTCTACTCTTGCTCAGAATGTTGTGAATATTTTTAAATTTCATAATTTTATGTACAGTTAGAAAAGAAATAAAAGCAATTAAAAGCTAATAATTAGAAACAAGATACCATCATCTACTATTTATTGTACCTATAGTCATAGAATATTTGGTAGCGATGTGTTGATAGTTTTCTCCTCTAAATTATTCAAAATATTGTAGATTAAACCATCAGGTGAGAAAATAATGAAGAAAATGAAAAATAGTAGACAAGAAAACATGATTTTCTGCTCTATGTATTCGATATAGATCTCCATGTATACTATACAGATTTTCAATTTAAAGCATAATATGCCATAAGACTTGCAACAGGTCAAAACCTGATTATTTGTGTACCTTTACATTTTTATACCTCCCTATTATCTGTACCCGTATAGTTAGGAACACAAAGTCACAGCAACTTCTTAATATTATTTCTGAATATGACAATAGACACAAAACAACGTTATGAATGAAACTATAAATAAATGGAAAGTGAATTTTCTTCAAATGCTTTCACATTTATCACTAATCACTATAAATGTGCACACTTGGTAGATATCACTCTTTTACTTGGTCATCATAAACAGAAATCATGAATAATATCAGTTAAATAATCCCTGCCATTACAAGTCCTTTGTTGCTTTCTAGATGGTGGTGGGAATCTAAGTCACCATGGCTTAGAATTAAATTCACCATGACTGAGAATTCAACCTTGTGAGAGTCTTGGGGTTAGACTTTGCTCCATTTCCTCTTCTGTAAGCCTGCTGCAACCCTTTCTTTCTGTTTCACTGAAGTCTTGCCAAGCTTGGATCTTTCCTATTATGTAAGGCACATCTTCAGACTTCTCCATTCTCTACACATAGGAGGCTATTTCAAGGACAGCTAGAACTTTCCCCCTGAATAGCACCACAGCTCAAGGTTCATATTTTGCTTGAGCCTTGCTTCTACAAGTGAAAGGAGAATTTTAAACCAGACTGATTTCCAAGTCTACTGATCCCAGAACTCCCACATACAGAAATCTGACCAAAGTATTCACAAAGCACTACAGGGATGGTTGCATGTTGGGCTAGTACTGAAGTTAGAGATATTATCACATGCACACCAGAACTTCAGACTATGTTGTTTAACAAGTCACAGTGAAGACACATAGAATGAAATAGCTGTAAGCATTGTTTGCTGTGAATTCCTGGTTTGTGCATAGAATGCTAAGAATATAAAAGACTTCTGCCTAAAAAAATGCTGCACCAAATGCGAATGGCTACATCACATTACTGTGCCTTCCCTTAAAAAAAAAAAAAATAAAAATCTAAACTATTCAAATTACCTACTTGGCACATTCTGTCAGTTCTATCTCTCCAACTTCAGCATTCCCAGAAAGCTAAATGCAGATTTCTTTGTATTTCAATCGTCCCCATCAAAAATCCTTCTCTGAACTGGCTCATTTATTTCTGTTTCCTTCAAAAGTGTATTCAGTGTATACACTCTTCACAAAGGTTGCTAGAGCCAGAAGGTTTCCACCTTTGCTGATACTTAACAAGCAGTTCTATCAATTGCTTTCTCTACCAGGCTGCTCTCTCTCATTGTTACTGTGCTGTGAAAGACAAATCAGAGGCTGATTATTTTCTCACAACTGTCCTAGTTTATTGAAAATGGACCTTTTCAATGTCCCAGAGAATTCTCCTGATAATTTGCTAGAACAATTTTGCTGTTTTTCTCCTCTATGCTAGAGGGGATTGACAGTTTAGCTAAAAAGCTTCCATAAAATGAAGTTTGCCTGCTGCCATAGAAAAGCCTTTAATTTCCTGTATATTTGCCCACACGGCTTGGCATATCTCAAGCAAAGAGGAGAACATTACTTTGTGAAATAATATTTTCAGGTAAGACTTACACCCCTTTATTATTTATATAATATTTATATAATAGTAGAGGCAGGCATGAGTCTTTAAACATAAAAGATAACCTCTTGTCTTTGAAAGCATACATTCAAATTGGACATTAATTTTTATATATATTTATAAAAATTCCAAGTATGAAGGCTGATCTGAAGACTGGAGGCTAGCATAAGAAATGGACTAAGAGTAAAAAACAACTTAATAATGATGGTTCCTCACAAGCACGCCTGTAGCCTGTCCTGCTTATTTCAGAAGGATATAATCCTGGTGAGTGCATCTTCTCAGACAAAAGGTTTTATCTATCATGCTGTGACAGATCTGAACCGCTATGAATTGAGTTATGAGTACTGCATATTGGCAAATACTTTTGGATGTTTACAGTATGAATACATCAAGATACCTCAGCTGTCTGTGAAACAGGAGGGAGACAAAAAATAAAAAAGAGAAATAAATTTAAAAACTATTAAAGTACAAAGTCAGAACCTCTGGCTGAGAGAAGTATGGCTCAGCCTCTCTTATACATTCCCAGAATGAGTGTAAACCAGAATAATCACAGCTGTATAAAGCAGGCCAGAAGGAATACTCTGTCGCTTTTCAAGACAAAATAGTGTGAAAAATCAAGTATGAGCACAGTGTGGTGTGCAGAGGCAACAAAAGTATAGTAAGAGAGACATAAGTATTTTCATAGGGTATAGATGATTTTTTCTTTGTCATAATACTGTGTTAAATCTTCTACTGCAAAGTAAATAAAGGTATTTGCAGTACAAAATAAGAAGACCCACAAAGGAATGAGGTGGAATCATTTGTCTTCAACAGCTCTTCTGTGCAACTGATTCTGAACTCCCTTATGGGGACATGCCTAAGAGCAGAACAACAACAAATCTGTCTCTGAACATATGATGGCACAGCTCTGCCATCTGAAGCTTTCTCTCAGCCCTCAGGAGTCAATTACATTGCCATCTGAATAATTTGGTAACTTGGAACCATGCAAACACTTTGTACAGAAAACACAAAGTTGTACCTCTAGAGCAAAAAGGGGGGAAGGACTAAGTAATCTTGACAGGATACAGAAATTAGGATTTATAAACCCAAACAGTGTTAACTGTTAAAATCAGAGCAGTGCAAAATACAGCCAAAACACAGGTGTGCTGTTGTGTCAAGAATCCAGGTATGTTTACATCTCCTGAGCTCAGACCTAAAGCTGTCCTAGAGCTTCTGGAAAGGTCTCACCCATCCTGAGTAAAAACCTTAAATCTTAATTACCTTTTCTATTTGGTGACAGAACATCAAGTCTTAAAAGGCAGACAAGAATGAATACAGGACTGCTGGGGAAATAGAAAAGTCGCAATGAACTTTGGTATCTTAGAAAAAAAAAATGTGGAAAAATGACTAACCACAACATGACAACATATTTATTGAAAATTAAAATTGATTAAGAGAATGCATTTAGTAGTAGTCAAGGATTAAACAAAATTTGTAGGACTAGATTTCAGACTAAGGTACATTGAGTGAAAACGTTCATTAAGGACAGGTAAAATTTGCTAGGCAGTGTGACGGTAATGGAGATTTGAAATCAGGGTGAGTTTTCACCTCAAAAAGATACAACCTACTGGAACAGGAATCAACCTGGGCAGAACCTAGTATGCACCCTTCTGTAGACAATGGTTATATTTTCTGCCTAAGTAACAGATGTTAAATTTATGTTTGTAAACTGAAAATTCTGAAGGTCACATAATCTCTATATAGCATTTGGTAAAAAGCATCAGGGAACATAAATGTCCAAATCCTTCCTAAAAGGCTCTGAAATACTGAGACATTACATGAAGAATGACAATTACCAGAATAAATGGATATACACATATTTACATTCTCCTTGTTAATGGCCTTATTAAGCATTTTTTTTTTCTTGAAAATTTAATTTCAGATTTAGGAAAGTAGCCTTGTGTCATAAACACGGTGAGGGGTAAAGTTAAGCAGCATATAGTCCTTACACAACATTTCAGAATTGCATCTGCAATTTCTTTGGGGAAAGTAATAACAGAAATTAGTTACTAATCTCTAATGACTGTAATCACCTTTGGTAATGCTCAAATATCAGAATAGCAGGTACATTTTAAGATCTGAAATGGAGAAAAACATAAAAGACCAAAATTACTGGGAATGAGAAGACAAAACCAAGAAACCAGCATAGGATGACCAGAAAAGGACCATATCATAGAAGCATGGAAAGGAAAGTTGTGCAATGGAAAAAGGGACGCTGAAAACAAAGTGGATTAAAACCTTCAAAGGAGAAGACTTCTAAAAAGGATTAGGAGAAACTAAGCAGTATTAATGAAACAATCAGAAAAGTTCTTTGAGGAAGACAATCATAAGGAAATAGATCATTTTACATAGATTTGAGGAGACATAAAATAAGAGGAGTTTTATTATTTGGTTGTTATATTTTTCTTTTGAGACAAGGAAGATTTAGTAGGAACTGGAAGAAAAGAATTATAGCTGTGCTTTTTCTATAATATACACCTTAAATGTCTTCACAGGTAGGATGAAGAATGGTAGTGCTAAATAATGGCAGGAAAAGGCAAATAATAATGTGAACACTCACAACAGTAAGTACTATTTCCCTGAATCTCAGTTACCAACTATACATTAGCAAAGCATTAAGTAGGTAAATGTTTTAACTCTACAAAGAAGGGAAAGGCCTGAGGCAAAATTGGTATTTGAGGAGTCTTTAAAACAGAGGTTATAATCAAAGCTTTAACAGAAGTTAATGAACAGCAGGGGAAAAACTGGCCCATGAAAGAAAATGTTGTATAGAGAGCTGCAGTGCTTCTCATCATCAAGTAATGCCCCTGGTAGATTTAAATCATCAAAATGTGCATATTAATGTAGACCTTAAAAACCACATATTTGGATGGAGACCGAATTCTCACTTACACAAAGCATTTTCATGGTATTGTCTGTGGAGGAAAATCATAAAGTGTGAGATCAAATACTGTTCAGGCTGTGTACTGTGTGTTTCTGAAGTTTTAGATGCACCATTGTGGATGCCTTCCTACCAGTGCAAAAGGTGTTGTAGAAGGCAGACAGACTTTGACCATGACTGGCATGATATGTAGCATATTTTGACAGTAGCTGAGTCTGACATTAACAAACAACTATTCTATTAAACAGATGATCCTGTTCAGAGTTACCAGTTCAGGCCTACATGTAAGCATTTCAGAAGTGAAGGGTAGGCATTCTTTACAAGGAGAAACATTGCCGGATGTACAGAACACATAAATGAGCATATTTTTTGCCTGTCTGTAGTATTAAAAGCTTAGTGCAATAGTATTTCTACCACATCTTTGACACAAAAGGATGTTAAGGCTATTACAAGATAATAGAGTTTTCCGAGTATCCAGTTCCTGGGATATGTATTGATAGATACAGATATAGATACCTAGTCATGTCAGATATCAGATAACCTTTTGCCCAACCCCCTAAGTGACAACTTGATTTGATTGATATGGCTTGAATTCCCATTAGCTAAAAATGCCAAGTTGCAAGAAACTCTGTACACAGCTGATAAATATTTATTCAGCTCTGTTAAGATAAAACTGAAGTTTTGAGATTTTTCTATCACATAATAATTAGTATGCAGAATCTGAATATGTCACATGCTTGTCATTGTTAAGATAAAACACAATGAAAGAAAAGCAAACTGAGTGACTGAGAGCAATTCAGCCCCAACTGAAGCACAGAAAGCCTTAGGAAGGTTATATTAAGCATAAAGAACAAAATTTCACCCAAGTTTGAAACAAAGGTAACAAGAGGTTTAAGACAAGGAAATGACAATTCACCTGGCTAGTGGAATCTGATATTTTACTGACAGATTTTTCGCATTATATATAGACACCTGCAAGTAGAATATGTATATATACATATTCCATGTGTTAGTGCAGTATCTCTTCATTATGATGTAAACATGTGTGTTTAGCACTCCTTTTCCCCCATTATTAGCTCACTATTTTGATGTTTACTATCATTTAATTCATTTTTACAGAAAAATTTGGGATTTTAATGTTCCACCTAAAACATGAAATCCACTTAAATGATCAATCAGTGTCATTCCATGATCAGAAACTCATCTCCTACACCTAAACTTGTCTTTCATTCAGAATCTAAGCAAAATATAGAGAATACAAGCTTCCTCAATGAAACCTCCAAGACCTTCCTCCTAGCCCTGTTAAAAATTGACATTCCTTGTCAAAAAAAGCATTATGCAATGTTTTCAAAGTTTTCATACTTCCACAAGTGTAGACTCTTTATCCTTCAATCAGTCAATGCTTTGTACACCTTCATGGGGTCTTTGTATCCTCAGACACAATTAAACAAATAACAAAGTTAGATTTGATAATAAGAATATAGGGTTATGTAGGGTTGGTATAATTTGTTTTGTTTGGATTTGTGTGGGTTTTTTTGTTTTGTTTTTTTTTTAGTGTTTAGGGTTTTGTTGTTGATTTATTTTTTTTTTTGTTTGTGGGGGGTTTTTTGTGTTGGTTTGGTTTGTTTTTTTTTTCTTTCTGTCACTCTATTCCTCTTTGTGAATAATACCATAAGAAAGAGCTGGGAAATGAGAGCCTGTCAAACATTATCACTGCAAAAAACTTCATGTGAACTTTTAGGAATGACGCCCTGATATACAAACCCATACAGGTAAGAGTAGTGCAATTTCCTAGAACGATCACATAATGTGCCAGCCCAATACTTACAGAATTACCTATAAAAATTAGAAGAGACTCCCTTGTCTGTCTAAAGACTTCTTGCTAAGGCTGCTGTTTCCACCCACTATTTTTGACATGTGGACACTAGTTCATTAAGGTCAATGAATCATTTTACACAGCCCAGTAAGTAGCCATCTTAATGAAAATTTTTGGCCTTTAGTCCATTATAGCTGGCATAATAAACAGCTGACTCAAGTATTCCAGTGTTCGGTGAACAATGATAAAAGTGTCTATTAAGGGCATGCATCTATGCCAAATACAATCATATATAATTAGCTGCACCAGAAAAGCCTGTTGACACTCTGGAGAATATCATCAGTCAGATGATGCATCTGCTACAAGTGGCAGCTGTTCTGCTCTGGAGTGTAGACAATTAGAGACAAACATACTCCTTGGGCCTTTTGCAGCGTTCAAGCATGGTATTAGCTGACACCTGTATTTTTGATACCTACCTTTTGATACTTATTGAAAACACAATTTAGGATATATAGAGGCATGAGATTCCATAAATAATAGGGAACATAACGGCAATGTATTTCTGAACTTTATTTTAGGTGAAGCTTTTTAAATAGTTCACAATTGGTCAGGCTAACTAAAATTATAAGCCTTTTCACAAAATCATAAATGTCAAGTATCAAATGTATTTATATGTAATGTATTATGATCTGATTTATTGGAGTAGGAATCAATAAAACTGCAAATAAGGGCACATTTTGTGAAGAAGAAATATCAACTATGTGAACAGGACAATCAGAGAAAAGCCTCTGGGTTACAAAGAAATTGAGCATAAATCTTTGCCTTTGGCATAAATATTTATGTATGCAGTGAGCTTATTATTGAATTTTGCTTTATTTGACTAATGGTGATAAATTTGATTGAGTTATCACCTCCCGGACTTTTCTGAGGAATAATTTTTTTTTTTTTTGTAGTGAGGAAATAATCCAAAGATTTATCAAAATATTATATATATGTGTACAAGGAAAAGGGAGTAGTGTAGATGTCCTTTAAAAACACCAGTAACAACTAGTTATTAAAAAAAACCAAAAAACAGTCTTATCTAATAATTGAGAAAAATAACATGCCCAAACAAGTCTGGATAAATTGTGGAAGCATAGCTGAATGCTATGGTCATGCAGATCACACCCAAATTCTTAAACTCTTGAAATTTGTTCATCATTTATTAAAAACAAAGGATGACAATGGTTTGCATATAAAGTGATAAGGCACACACGGGTAAAGTACATACACTTAAACACTCTTAAAAATCATGACAGAAGTTTCTATTTTTTCTTTCTCTTTCTGGTAACTACTCTTACCAAGCATGAAAGAGAAATAAGAGCTTTTTCATAAAAACCAGTCACATAAAATATTAAAATCATAGCTCCCAAGGTACTATAAACATGTAAAGCCTTAATTTAATAACTGTAAGAACTGCTAATTTGCTGATTGAAAATTTACTGTCTTGGTTTTCTGCTTTTAAAGCACAATGGAAGGCATGTTGACATCATTAGAATAACAGTGTTCTCTTTAAATCTTATGATGCTTCTGAAGTTTTTTTGAATTTCATCCGCTTTTCTTGATTTTTTAAAAAGAGAATTCAAATTAGCTTTTAAAACTGAATCTGAGGCAAAGAAAAATCCTAACCACTGCATGCTGTTTTAGTTCTTTGAATTTTGGTAAAGCTCATAATTATGTGTACAAAGTAATTTACTGATATTTCTACTGGTCATTTAGCTGGAAACCCTGTGAGTAGTCTCATAAAACTCACTCAAGATATTGCCTACCAGCAGTTAAAGGCTTATATATTTGTTCATAAAATGCTAAGAGAAGGCAAAGTACTTACCATGATTCGCAATAATGAAACAGCAAACATCTGAAAATGACTGGTTTTACCATGCAGAAAACACTAAACATTGTATTGCAATTACTTACAATGACTGGACTTCCGACAAAACTTCATGTTTAAAAAAAAAAAAAAAAA
>NDXB01010818.1:4659-14840 GCA_002631895.1 Agapornis roseicollis | reverse complement strand
GCAGTGTGCCCTGGTGGCCAAGAAGGCCAATGGCATTCTGGCCTGTATTAGGAATGGTGTGGCCAGCAGAAACAAGGAGGTTATTCTTCCCCTGTACGCGGCACTGGTGAGGCTGCACCTTGAGTACTGTGCCCTGTTCTGGGCCCCTCAGTTTAAGAAGGATGTGGAAATGATTGAGTGCATCCAAAGGAGGGCAACGAGGCTGGTGAGGGGCTTGGAGCACAAGCCCTATGAGGAGAGATTGAGAGAACTGGAGTTGTTTAGCCTGGAGAAAAGGAGATTCAGAGGTGACCTTATCACTCTCTACAGCTTCTTGAAAGGAGGTTACAGAAAGGTGGGGGTTGGTCTCTTTCACCAGGCAGCAACGGACAGAATGAGAGGACACGGTCTTAAACTGCTCCAAGGAAGGTACAGGTTGGATATTAGGAAGAAGTTTTTCACAGAAAGAATAATAAAATATTGGAACAGTCTGCCCAGAGAGGTGGTGGAGTCACCATCCCTGGATGTGTTTAAAAAGAGACTGGATATGGCACTTGATGGCATGGTTTAGTGGAGGTGTAGGGCATGGGTTGGACTTGATGATCTTGGAGGTCCCTTCCAAACTGGTGATTCTGTGATTCCATGAAAACCTCAATTAGTACCCATTTTTTTATCTTAATGAAATACATTTTCCTTTGAAACTGAACAGTGCTACCATGTATTATCATGTTATTTGTTCTTTCGACAGATTTAAAAACCTAGATCTAATTAGGACAAACTTGCAAATGATGCTGGTGATTTATCATATTAAATGGTTATCTTAACTGCACTTTGTTTTTTAAACAATTTACTGCCCTGTAAATCTGCCTTTTATTTGCCATTGCATTATTGAGTATTTTAAAAAAGAATGTTTTTAACATTTCTGATGGGTGGAGAGTAGATTTAAATAATGTTTTGAAAAACATTTCTATTTTAATAGGCGAATTCCCAAGGAAAATACATGATCCACACAGTCCACAGACAAAATATTTCTGTCACAGTTCACACCTATCACAAATGTCCCTAACATTCAATTATTCTCTATGTTGTAAAAGAAATGCACATCCTTCAGATGAATAATTTCAGAGATCCAAAGGTAAGGTCCATCCAGATAAGCACTTCAACTTGTGCTTCAAATGAGCACTTCAGAACTTGCAAATTAGGCAATTATAGCCTCTTTATGAAGGGGGAAAAAATAAAACCAACAAACCACAAACCAAACCAAACCAAACACAAGGAAGAAACCAAACCCAGTTCCATAGATGAAGTGCACTTAATATTTCCATATTTTGCTTGATGAAAGTTTAATCCAGAAGTTTGGCAATTTTATGGTGAACAGTCACAGGAATCTATCTCCTCACCTCATTCATGAGCTATAAAATAGTCAGCCTTACACTCATATCTGGCTGAAATCACTCCAAAAGCAGGGATTCCACTGGGAACACCTCTTTCAGCAGAAGTCATTATTTTACTCCTGTTTCATCCACAACGGGTGTACCTCAAGGATTAATGATGGATCAGTCATTTTTAACTTTCTCATTAGTGACCTGAATGACAGGGTGCACTTTCAACAGATTTGCAGGTAACGCAAACCTAAAGGAGTGACAGATATACCAAAGGGTTGTGCTGCCATTCAGAGGGACCTCAGCAGGCTGGAGAAATGATTGGGCAAGTTCAATGAAGGAAAAGTTCTGCATCTGGGATGAAACAATCCTGTGCGTTTGCATATGCTGGAGACAGACCAGGTGGAAAGCATCTTGACAGTCCTGATAAACAAGCTGGTCATGAGCCATGGGTCCTTTCAATGAGAACTGGCAGAACTCATTGAAAGGGCTTTAAACTAGGTTTGAAGGGGGAAGGGGATGCAGATGGGCTGACTGGAAGCAGGTCCAAGGGTAATCAGCCTGGGTTGGTGTTGAAATTGATGGACCGGCTGAGGTGCTTGTATACTAATGCACAGAGTATGGGTAACAAACAAGAAGAGCTGGAAGTCGTGGTGTGACAACATAGCTATGATGTAGTTGCCATCACAGAAATGTGGTGGGATGAGTCAAATAGCTGGAACACTGTGCTAGATGGCTACAAGCTCTTCAGAAGAGACAGAAAAGGGAGAAGAGGTGGAGGGGTGGCCCTTTATATTATGGAGGTCTTAGATGTTATAGGTATTGAAAATAATGATGAAGAATATTACCAAATATTGCTCTGAAACTGAAAACTATTATTATGGGCTGTGTGATATAGACAAGCTGGTATACAACATGAAAAAGGCAACTGAGGCTATTAATTAAGGTTGGCTTATTTCTTTTTTACTTAACTGGCCTCTGAAACAGCAGAGTTTACTTTATTACTTACTCTAGCAAAAAAGGGAAGAAAAAGGTGATTACAAGGAGCTACTATTCAGTTCTGCTCATGGTGTGACATATTTTTAGGATGAATGACATGCAGAACATTTTAATTGCTCTTTCTTAATGTATCGTTTTCATCCTCACATTAAATTCAATGCTAATTGTCTGAACTGTCTTTGAATTTGACTTAGACATTTCACTTGAGTATTTTTCTGTCATTATAGGTTAATCTTGTTTCATCTCTCTTTGTATGCACAAATTCAAGTGCCAGGCTATATTAAAAGATTTTTTTTAATTTGCTGTAACATTTTTCACATCATTGTGATAGAGAACATGAGAAAAAGTTGTCATAAGAAAGAAAAAAGAATTTTAATTTATCAACAGGTTTCCTGGAATTGAATTTTTCCCCAAGATTCTGATTTGTAGCCATGTGTAAGTACCTTTTTTCTCTGTATTAGCATATTTTCTCCGAAGTCAGTAGAAGTACTTACCTGCAAAAAAATTCTACGCCTTTCTAAATATTCTCAACTTTTTAATATTGGTAACTGTTACTGATAAGATCATTAGACACATTTTCTGCTTCATAGGGATGGTGCACTGGAAAAAATACAACAAAGAATTATTATGATACTTGATTAATTTTACTAGTGAAAGTTACTTTCACATTTGTGTTATAATTACAAGCATAGATAGTATAATTCATGTAAAGAAGAGAGGGAGAATTTGGGAGAAACTTTATTCACATGGATATAAATAAAATCACATGGAAAGGAATAAAATAACTGAAAATTTGGGCAGAAGAAAATTTGAGGAAAAAGTAATCATTTCAGGAAAAACAAAGCTGACATATTTTTATTTCCTGACAATGTGACTTTCAGGACTGGATGCACTGTTTGAATGCTTAGATTTGTCACAACAGTAGATAGAAATAATACATTTCTAATGGTGTTTTTGTTTCTTTAATTTCTTACTATGGATTTTGCTGTTAAAATTCATATTTAAATTTATAATTTTCTCATAATTTTGTTATGTGTTATTTAATTAATAATCCCATAGTGGGTTGGTTTTTGTTTGCTTGTTTATTTTTTTAATATAGCAAAACAACTGCATTTTTCCATGCTTTTTGACTGTGGTTGGCTAATTTACTTGAAATTTCATGGTTTTTTATAAAATATCTTTCTACCATGATGTACTGTAGCAGCAAAATCAGTATTACAAAGACAATCATTTTCCTGTAGTAGGCGGCCAAGCAGTTGACAGCAATACTAAGTGGCAGACAGGTTCTTCAACAGGACAGGGTTATAACTGAAGATTGGAGTTCTTAAAACTATTTTCTTTTTATAACAGCAACACTTTCAGGCCTGCCTAAGGTTTAATTTTACTAAAGCTCTTAGGTCATTGAGGCAGTGAGGGGACTGAATAACAGGCGTACTTACATAGAGATGACATACCTACAACAAACAAGTTCCTGCATCAGCTTTGTCACTAGAAGGGCCTTAACCAACTCAAGATCAAAACAATCCTCTAAATTACCTTCTAACATGTTACGCTTACCATAACACTTAAGGAAAGCAGAAAGGAAGTTGTTTAAGAAGCTGTTGCATGAACAGCTGGCTTGGGGCTGGACCTCTACTTCTAGCACTACCTTTAGACATAGGAATTTTCTTCTGGCAGAGCAACAGGTCTCATCACAAAATACACAGACAGCATAAGCCAGTGCTGAGAGGAAACAGCTCTGACAGATATGACTCTCAGTGCAACCAAACAGACAAGGTCACAAGCAATTGATTTTTCGCTATTTTTCATGGAGTTGTACCTTTAGAACTGCCTCACAGAACAGACAATATAGGAACTATATATCACATTAATAACTTAATCTTAACAGTTTATTCTGGCTAGACTTGGGAAGTGGCATATCGTTCCACCATCCTTACTAATTTTCTTCAAAAGCATGATAAACTAAACTGAGGTTTAGTTCTTGTTTAGCAATATTATTACCATGAAACAACTGAAAGCTTGAAAATAAAATTTTTCAAGTTCTCAGGAAAATGTCTGGTCTAATCTAACCTATTTATTAAGGTAAGGTTAAGTTTATGAAGTACCCTTTCATCAGACATGTGGTTGTTTCAATTATATTTTAAATAGAAGACAATAACAGTTGAACATTGATTTGAGAGCAGCATTGTGCCAAAACAGCTCAAGATTATGTTCTTTGAAAGCAAAGAGAAAAAAGTATAAAATCTAATAAATTGCCTCATTCTGACTATCCAGCCATAGATGGAAAACAGAAAACACAGAAAACAATTTGATAATCCCAATATTAAACTTTAAAATCCAAACATATGATGGGACAGTGTGGGTGAAGGACTATGTTCTTTCCATCAGCCTTTCAGTCAAGCTATGAGGAAGGCTTGTGTCAGATGTGTTTGTACTAGCATGGGAGAATAAAGGTTGAGGATCTCTTTTTTTATAAAGCTACCCATCAATCTGTTTAGGTCTTTTGCTCACAAATTGTTATTAGGAAGTCACAGAGACAAAAAAGAAAAAAGATCTTTGGAGAAGTACAGAACAGTGTCTTGTTTCTTACCCTTCTGTGGACTGGCATTTCCACTTTGAGCTGCCTTCTGGTTTTCAGGGTCTGCAGAAAAGTGTTTCCAAGTGTTTGCTTAGCAAGACAAGTAAAGGTTGGACTTTTTTTCCACAGACACAGTATTTGCTTAAATCTGGGGTCCTCAAACCCTAAAAATAAATAAACAGATAAATAAATAATTACATAGAAATCACAGATTAAACATCCTATAGCGATGTCAGTAACTGTCACACTGAAGTCAAAAAAGTGAATGTTGGTAAGTAAAAGTCCATGGCATCGACAAATAGCTTGCTGCCACGCCTAATCTCAATTCCACACATCTAGGCATACACCTGTGCACTGTCCACAACCAGGAACATATAAGATGACTAGCAAGGGAAGACGACTACCCTTCTTTTCCCAAGCTAGTGAAAAAGTGTTGCAGAAACATCACCTTCTGAAACAGCCATTTCAATAAATGAAAATCTAATCTAATCTTGAAATATTACCTCTGGTTACACTCCCAAGCTCTGAATATGGTAAACCCAGATTTTGCCCTATACCTGGGCAACTCCATCCTGTGACCAAGGCTTTTGAAATACTAGACTAAGTAAAGGTATTGCCTTTCCTCTCTAAAGTAGAATTCATCTCCATTTATTCAGGAAAAGTTGAGATGTCTTGTCCAACCTCATTTTTCAGTCTCTCTTAGTAGTCAATGGAGTGACTCACCTTCTCTCAGCTGTCTGAAATAGTTGGGATGAATTATGCTTGAGGGGGCCTGACTTCCATTCACCAATAGACAAAACAATTAGATTAGTCTACTTTTTTTTCACAGCTGGAAAGATGAAGGAAAGTCAGACCTGGAGCATTTCCCTGACACAATTGCAGCAGCAAATGTGGTAAAAGTATTTTTTTAACAGATATTTCTCTCTTGATCTTTGTCAGTTTGGTCTGCAGTATCTGTCATAAGTGACAAATAGTACAGGTAATGATTAGCCTGTAACTGCCAGTTAGTCCTGACAAAAAGCTGAAGAGATTAGCTAAACCACAAACCTTCAAATGTATCAACCTAAGTGTAACCTATAAAAAAAGCTTGGCAAAGTCTCTCTGGCTTCAATTCATTACTGATAGGACTGTCTGTGAAAGAATATATTGATTGTGAAAATGTTAACTATGTTAATAGCTATGCATATTTTAATGATGGAAGAATCTCAGCCTAATCCTATCCCCATGAAAAATTCTTGCTTGAAGAATGAATCACCCCTTTCTCTGTGTCACGGTGGGATTAATGCTTAAACTGGTGAACTGATATTCATTCATCACCGAGTTTATAAATACTTGAGGAAAAACAGCATCAAAGTATACCTACAAGATAAAACATGAGACATTTACTATTTGAGCCAAGCTCCATTTTCTTTGTAAATATGTGCGTATGCTAATATCCATAATCAATTACATGTCAGGGTCTACTTAAATAATGCATATTTTCCACATTGCGTAGTTTCCACAAAGGTTTTTTTTACATAAAATGTAAAGCAGAGGAATTTAGACACAGCTCAATCTCTACATGCCTCTATGATCAGCACTGGCTTTTCCCACAGGAACAGGGTAATCAGATCTTCTTGTCTTATATGTCCATTCTAGAGGTTAGATCCTAGTCCTGTTTACATGGGGGTAAATAAGGAACACTTGCACCAAAATAGGAAAATACCTTGGTCTTTCTCATGTTGGCAAGGAATGTTTGGGTTTGACTCCATAGCTTCGTTCCATATTACAGAACAACCAAGACCTTTAAAAAGTACTGACTATACATTTAGAGCGCAGCCTCAAAATAGGCAAGATCTCAGTGATCAGACCAATCACCAGGCATCTGGGAAGATTACTTTTAAGTTGTAGGTCCTCTAAATTATGTCTCTAATACAAGAAATATTTGTGATTTATGTAACATAGGGTAATTCCCAATAATAAAGTGGATGCTTTATGGTGTGAAATTATTTAAACTGGAGGAGTTACTTAATATGAAAATATCACCTAATCACTAATCTACTTTCTCTGTTCCTACTTAATGTATCTATATTTTATCTGAGAAAGCTTTCTCTAACCTTTGTGGTTACAGGACAGCTGAGGTAGCAATTCTCTCTTGTTCCCAAACTAGGTTTTGTCACCATACTCGTTCTAATCTCAGCCCACATGAAGAGTCATCTGCAGCCAAAACATAGCCCTGCTACACCTGGGACAGCCATGTCTATTTGAGACTTGAGTTCATATTTCAGTCCTGGCTGTAAGGCTTACCGGTTTCCTGGGATTTCCAGATGCACCGCAGCAGTACTCAACCTCATGAAGACAGCACAATATAATCCCATCTCAGAATACATTTGGAGACCTGACATGCAGCTTCCTGTAGGCCCATTCTCACTGTGTTAAATGCCGTAAGTTTAGGGTAAAGGAAGACAGGAAAACATATAACTCCCCTGTAGCTAATAAAAGCAGTAGGGAGTTTCTGTTTCCTTACAGTTTTACACCTCCATAAAGCACAGTCCAGAGTTCAGTCAAGAGCCAAGTGTATCCTCAGGAATGCCTTCAAATTTATGGGCAGATATTTATGAAGTCAGGAACTTTCACAGGTGAGCCAAATGATATTGCTTTATTAGTTAAGCCATACGGAGATGCATAAAGGTTACCCTTGATGGAAACTGCACTCAGAGCTGCTTACATGGGAGACCAACTTGTGAGTCAGATTTTGCTTTCCTGGTATTACAACCTTCTGAAAAGACAGCTAATATGTCATTCCTAGGCTGAAAAGCCAAGTCTGATTTTATTTTCTTTTTTTTTTTTTTGACAGAAGCATAATTTGATAAGCCTCCTTTTTTTTTTTTCTGAGAACAGTAGCACTGAAAACATTAAAATNTATTATCTCTTTCCTACGCTGAAAAGCCAAGTTTTTTTTTTTTTTTTTTTTTTTTTTTTTGACAGAAGCATAATTTGATAAGCCTCCTTTTTTTTTTTTCTGAGAACAGTAGCACTGAAAACATTAAAATATTCATTTTTAAATCAAGCACAGTGATAAATATATATCCTCCAAACTGTCTTTGTTTAAATGTCAGTATTACAGCTTTATTTTTCATTATCCAAATCTTATCCTTCCTTTCTGGAAGACTGTGTTTGTGTCAGATACATTTCTTAAACATCTTATTTTTTTTTCCTAACTTGATACCTCCTAAAATCCCAGATTGCAGATGGCAGTGAGAATGGGAGATCAGTAGGAAGGCATTCACATTGGGTAAAGTTCAGTTTTTAATTTCCTGACATTGTTCTCTAAATTTTGACTCAGACTAGGAGCTCACAGTTCAAAATTAAACATATGACCTCTTGGAAAGTACAAGATAATATTATATTGTTAGGCTTCAACCTTTCTCCTCCAGGAAGAGCTGCCGAGAGGTTGAAAATCATCCAGACTTTCTCGTAGAGGTGACTCCATACACTGACCACATGGTGACTCGAAGATCTAGTGGAAATAAAACATTTAGTCCAGTCTAAGCAGGCATATACAAATAAAAAAAATAAAAATGAAACAATAAAAAAACAAAAAAAACCCAAACAAACAAACAAAAAAAAAAACCAAAAAAAACCAAAACAACAAAACACCAAAACCCAACCTGATCTTGCCAGTAGATCTTTTCAATCATTTTCTGCCATAAAATCTGCCTAACACTCATGTTACTTTATATCTTTACTGGAGCCTCTTTACTGGAGCCTTCAGCTGGTAAAAACCAAAGTGTTTTGGAACTTATTATACAGTATGATATTTCAGATTTTTCTGTAGAACTCAGTGCTGTTGGGCTGGACACATTCCCTTTTCACTGCGCTTGTTCATAATGAACATGACCACCTTCTTTTAGTGCATTCTGAATGGAGACTTGAATTAGAAACCTCCTATGATGACCTTTCCTTGAAATTGACACATATTTTGGAAAGCTTTCTGTGCCACAGACCAGAAGGTGAAGAGCACAGAAGTGTAGGCCAAATGGGCAGGTGAAACCTTTTCTTTTAAAAACTTAACAAACAGGGAAACATCCAGTTGAAGAATCCCTCCTTCTTGATCCATGCAGCCCTCTTGGCATCTCTGCTCAGCTTACAGGACTGAAAGCCTTCCCAGAGAAATTGTGAATGTCCCATCATTGGAAGGGTCCAAGGTCAGGTTGGATGGGGTTTTCAGCAACCTGATCTAGTGAATAACATGCCTGCCCATGGCAGCGGGATTGGACTATAATCTTTAAGACTCCCTTCCAACCCAAACTAATCTATGATTTATGCTTCTATAGTTTATTACAGTCTATCTAATGCTTAATTCAGCCCTGAGATTGAAGCGTGGGCTAATCTGAGAAGAAATTATTATATCAATATTGTGGCATGAAGATCAAGGTATTCCTCATGTTTGACTTTCAGGGGAACAGCTCTTGCTCCTTTCCCAGAGCCAAGAGCATGGTCTTATTTGCTTCTTCCTGCAATGTAACAGGCTGGAGGGACAAGATCTGATAGTCCAGAAAACACTAAGGAGCTCAGTATCTGGTACTTCCCTGGCCAGCCATCATGCTTCCATACAAGCTCAAAACTGGGACTCCAGGAAAGTAGTTTCATGTGTTTCATGATCCTATTATGTATTAAAGGGTATATCTGCTACCTAATCATAGAATCATAGAATAGTTAGGGTTGGAAAGGACCTCAAGATCATTTAGTTCCAACATCCCTGCCATAAGCAGGGACACCTCACACTAAACCATGTCACCCAAGGCTTCATCCAACCTGGCCTTGAACTCTGCCAGGCATGGAACACTCACAACCTCCCTGGGAAACACATTCCAGCATCTCACCACCCTCACAGGAAAGAATGGCTTCCTTATAGCCAATCTAAACCTCTCCTGTTCAAGTTTGAACCCGTTACCCCTTGTCCTGTCACTACAGTCCCTAATGAAGAGTCCTTCCCCAGCATCCCTATAGGCCCCCTTCAGATACTGGAAGGCTGCTAGGAGGTCTCCACGCAGCCTTCTCTTCTTCAGGATGAACAGCCCCAACTCCCTCAGCCTGTCTTCATATGGGAGATGCTCCAGTCCCCTGATCATCCTCGTGGCCCTCCTCTGGACTTGTTCCAACAGCTCCATGTCCTTTTTATGTTGAGGACACCAGAACTGCACACAATACTCCAGGTGAGGTCTCACAAGAGCAGAGTAGAGGGGCAGGATCACCTCCTT
>NDXB01010817.1:839-18690 GCA_002631895.1 Agapornis roseicollis | reverse complement strand
GGGTTTTTTTTTTTTTGTTTTTTTTTTTTGTTTTTTTTTTTTTTTTTTTTTTAAACACTGATCACAGAAAATCTTTCTTTCTCTGTTGTTAATGATACAAAATCGACTTTGCTGTGGTATTCCCTACAGAAAACAGTGCATTAAAATAATAGTGTTTAAATTTGGATGTGTTCAAGGATGTCACAATACAAAGGGTTAGTCCAGTATTCAGAAACAGTAAGACATCTGCAATGCTGAAAACACATGCTGTGTAAAGGCGCGTAGTTTCGTAATTTCAGTTGAACCACTTATGTGTAGTCTCCAATTTTTCACTCACAAATCTGTGTTTAATTTAAGGCTGGGTTGAGTGTGTTTGTCACTGAGTCCACCATTGGGAAGACTGGTCATTATAAAAATATTAGAGCCAAGCCTGATTTGCCAGCAGCCCAAATGAAGAGGAATCAAGGAGAATTTGAGTAGTGGCCTTTTTCCCTTCTCCTGAAGGAGACATTATCAACTCATTAGCTACAAGCCTGCACAGAGGCCCCAACTGTGACTCTTAAAACAAGAAATAAATTTCTTGTAGTTAAGATTGACTTTCAGCATGCCAGCTGTCCCTCTTTTGGAAGGATTGGCCTTATTTTTCAAGTAGATCATGTGCCATCTTGATTACCCAAACTCTTAATTCAATGCTGTTTAATGCTTTGTCTCCTCAAAATATCCCTTATATCCAGCTTTGATTGGTGGGTAGATGTACCAGTACTGATCAGCTTAATTGCCAGTGTGAGGCAGCGCAATGCAGACATGAGGTAGCAGCACACCTTTCCCAGCATTCTGAGGTAATTAACCAAAAAATATTTCCCTGCCACCTGTCTAGCCTTGGAGAAAATCCAGTTTGCTTTCAAAGAAGAAATGAAAAGGGGGGATAAGAGCAGACTTTGGGTAGCATGAATGCTTACCCATGTATTTTCTGCTCTTCCTAGAGTCATCCGCAGTGGTAAGTATAGAGGTGATGAAAGCTGACACCCCCTGTTTTTTGTAACTCCCAGTATAGTACCTGCAGCAAATATACTGTAAAGAATTAAGGTGATCCATGCAGGAATCCATGTGTTGTGATCTTCAAGGGTTTGTGAAGACTGGAATGCTGAGAATACCTTTGAATGCATCAAGTACGTGCACCAACAAAGTTGTATTTACTGTGGGCTGGCTAAAATTCATCATTTTCTCTCAGTTGTTCAAAGTTTAAACTCAATCCAGTCGAGTGTTAAAAACTTAAATTTTCTGCATGTTGTAATTCTTAGCATGCCTGAGTGAAAACATATATAGCCTATTTACATTCATTATCTACAGCAAATTAAATATAAAATCTCTCACTACTCAGTGCTTGCATTGATATAGCATTCAAACCCAAAAGTACAGTATAAAACATCACAAAAATATAACGTAGATAAAACTATGTTGCTTTTGACTTTTTTAAAAACATTTTTTTTGTAGTATTATGCTGAAAAATCTCACAAATTAAGTGATGATAGCAATTCTGATACAACTTCTGAGTCTGATGGCTTTCCACATACATAGATTATAAACCATGCGAATGAATGGGTATATTCATCCATCCATGAAGAAGACATCTATGGTTAAAGCATCCCCGCTGATCTAAAAATACTTTTCTAAGAAGACAATGAGATACCTCATGGTTTCAAGTGGTCTTTAGCTGGTTTTGATTCAATGAAGAGTGTACAAAATAAATAATTTTGTCATTGTACTAAAGTCTATTCCCATGTCACATTTCCAGAAAACAACTCATGTTTGAGACAAGTTCAATTATCTGTGGTTAGATTTTTTTTTATGCTGGGATAGTTATCCTGCCTTTGCTCAGGAGTAGCTAATGGAATTTCATTCAAGCCTCATTTAAAAAACAAAACCCGCACTTTTTGGCAGGATGCAAGTGGGAAGAGATTTAGTCCACAAGACATATTTTATCCTGGCATGTGGGAGAACAGTTGGTGGAAAATGGTTTCCCCTGTAGCCCGTTAGAAACTTTAACTATCTGTCAGTGATTGCTATGAATGTGGTGCATGACATGTCATGAAAATTCACATAAATAAAAATGGAAAAGCATCCTGTTCGAGACTGCTTCTATGGGAGGGTTGGAAAGAAATATATATTAAGGGAAGAGAGAGGGGGTTTATATTCAAAACTTTAGAAGTAGACCTATGGAGCCCTGGCTGGGGTACTGATACTTTATGCTGTCTTTCCATTGCACTTATTATATTGTCTGCCCTGAACTGAGGATAACAAGGAAAGTTAAAAGGCCTTTATTGGCAGTGCTCAAGTGTAAGTGTATATAAGCTTGTTGTTCAGAACTGTACTAGTTGTAACCATGTTGCTGAACTGAACAAGCAGAACTTAAGAAACCTGATATTTAAAGTTGCTGAAAGCTTTTTAAAAAGCGTGCATAGACTGAAATTTATCCAAGTGGAATTCAAGCATCTACCGCTTACCACTTTATTGATGGATAAAATAAGATTTTTAACTATTGGAAATCTGGTCATATGTCAATTAGTGACTCTTGTCCTTGTTTCTTTAATACTTTTTAGTTGAAAATTCTTATGGATTTTGGAAGTGCAAGGGAGGGAATGTGGAAGTGCAAGGGAGGGAATGTGGTAAAATGATCTCACTTCCACTCATGCCATTTAATTGTTACTTGATAAACTTGTTCTGCAGTGGCTTGTGGCTGTAGTAGGAATGCCAGAATTACTAAGCTGCATGTTGGGACTCCAGACCCTGGGCATTTAGCTCAGAAATGTTAAAGGCCAGGCTGGATAAGACTTTGAGCAACCTGGTCTAGGAGCAGCCTGGTCTAGTGGAAGGTGATTCTGGCTGTGTCAGGGTGAATGGAACCAGATGATCTTTAAGGTCCAACTCAACCAACCCACCCCAAACCATTCTATGTGTCTATGAATTTTGGAATCCTCCATTTGCTCTATTTTAGTGCAAATCCACATAATGAAACAGCATTCAAATCAGCATTGTGTGCAGCAGCTATCAGACTGCAGGCAGGGGTGCTGGTGGCCGATACATGACGAGGTGGTACACCTGTGGCAATGGGGTTTTTGAGGCCTTTTGGCTGCATTTAATGAGAATATGGGACTTTTATTAAGTTTGATCCTGCCATGTTAGACAACCAAAGCCTTCTATTAAAGACCATGGTTAGGTGGGTGAACAGAAGGGTGCCAGAGCTCTCCCATGCGGTGTGAAGTGCCTAGCTGCCAGGTGTCACAACTGCATGGTGGAGGTGTGAGCTGTTAGAACCAGGAGGAGGTTTCCCCTTCACAGTGGAAGCTGAGATGGCAGTTCAGGCTTCAGAGTAATTTTTCTGCATTGGACTGAAAGCATTTTTATGCTTTCTATCAAGCATAAAAGGAAACCAACTGCATTTCTTTCACTGAGACAAGCCATTGACTCCTGTGTGTAGTGCCAGAAAAGTTGAGAAGTAACTTTGAAAAATCCTCAGAAACAGGAATGTACTTTGTAGTAGTCTCAGTTCTTCAGTGATATTTATTTAAATACGTTACTTGAATTACTATCCAATTTTAGTTAAAATTACTATTGAGATCATTAATCATGATAAAACCATTAATTAAATAAATACCTGATATGCTGATTTTTCATGTTCAGTACCCTACAAGCATGGGGATTAGGAGAAAAAGAACTCAAAAAAAGGCAGTTTTAGTCCTGTGTTGTCTAAATCCTTTTTGTTGTTCTGTTTATTTGTTTTCCAGCTGTTGGCCTGTATTAACACTGAGGTGTGTAGTACTGTGATACTGAAAAAAAATAAGCTCAGTAATTTTTAGTTAGCTTTTTGTCATGCCCCAAAATGTCTCTTCTGGTTGCATTTTCTGACCTAAATTCAAGTTACCAGCATGAACTTCTGGATTAGATAAGGAATAGTCAGTTTCGATTGTTCTTTACCATATGAATTTTTTTGTTCTGTTTCATAACTGTGTTGCAGAATTTACATCTGGGATTCAATGTCTTTGTTTCAGTGGCTGTAATAAAAAAAAAAAAAACAACCACCCACTTATATTTATTCAGGATTCCTGATGCAAATACATTGAAGGGAAGTTAGGCTTCTTCCCCATGGGAATTTATACTTCAATTATTTGATTCATTCTTTCAGAGTGAAAAAGAGAGACTTTAGTGTTATATAATGAAGAAGTTCATGGAACAATTATTATGGTGTAGGAAAACAGTAACACGATATGCTGAATTTTAATAACCAAAACTGATCAAGGGGGACATAAGTATTAAATACCCAATAGAACTGACGTAACAAATACAAGATGGCCACTGCATTTAAGTTGAAATACTCTGTAACCCATTGGTATATTCCAGGAAAATTTGTTGATAGACTAAATATTTTGATAGTCTTTTCACTATTTCTTTGAGACATCAGCTTTTAATTTTCTCTTTCTATTTAATATACTTGTGTATAATTTAAACAGAAAACTGTTCTGTTTCATCATAAAAGATTTGTCTGTTACTTTTGGTGTGTAAATCAAGTGGACAGCAAAACATCCTTGAACTTGTTTTTTGAGGCATTTGTTGACAACAACAGGAAAAGAGATCACAGAGACCGCCAATAAGTGTGGACATCAATTATTTTTTAATTGTATAGGAGTACAGTACACTAATTAAAACTAGTATATCTTGCAATGCCAAAGGCAAAATTAATTATTAATTTTTATTAATATTCAGAACTAGCACTAGGAATACATTAAAAAAGATTTCATGGCTGTGACTGAGATCTTGTTTTGCTTTATATTTTAGTAAAAATAATATGTTAGCTAAATTTGAATAGTTAAATATACACTAAAGAGATTATATGCACTGAGCAAGAATGTTCTCTTTTGACTAGTTACCCAGTGACAGAATGTAAAATATAGGAAAAAAATCTTTAAAAAACCTGGGGCTTTGGTTTAACTCGTTTACCTGACCAGTATTAATACACACATTACTCTGCTATTGTTACCATGGATACTTTAATTATTGAGTTATGTATTTTAGTTGTGATATCTCATATTTAGTAGAACAATCTACTTTCAACATTTCCTAGGGTGCAGCTCATCAAATTATATGTGTTCTGTTTGGTTTGACAAACCTGATATGTGCATCTGGATGAAGTTACTTCTCTGTAAGCAAGTTATTTTTTTATTTTTTTCCCTCACATGTTAGACTTCAATCTCCTGTAGATAGCTCATTTGGAAACTGCCAGTCTGATTCAGATACCTACAAGAAAAGAAGTTTTTGTGTAAAAAAGGATGTCTTTTGCCACTGTTATGGACAAAACATTAATGGGTTCTATGTGAATGAAGTTGCTAAGCCACTGGCCAACATATTTAAAAAATCATGGCAGTCAGGAGAAGTTCCTGACAACTGGAAAAAGGGAAATATAACCCCCATTTTCAAGAAGGGGAAAATGGATGACCTGGGGAATTACAGACCAGTCAGTCTCACCTCTGTGCCTGGCAAAAATATGGAGCAGATTCTCCTGGAAGGCATGCTGAGGCACATGAAAAACAACAAAGTGCTTGGTGACAGCCAGCATGGCTTCACCAAAGGGAAATCCTGTCCAACTTGGTGGCCTTCTACATTGGGGCTATGAAACTGATGGACAGGGGTAGAGCAGTTGATGTCACCTACCTGGACTTGTGCAAAGCGTTCAACACTGTCCCACACAACATCCTTGTCTCTAAATTGGAGAGACATCAATTTGACCGGCCTTCAACATCTTCGTAGCTGACATGGACAGTGGGATTGAGTGCACCCTCAGCAAGTTTGCCGATGACACCAAGCTGTGTGCTTCGGTGGATACGCTGGAGGGAAGGAATGCCATCCAGATGGACTTTGACACGCTTGTGAGGTGTGCTGATGACAACCTCATGAAGTTTAACCATGCCAATTGCAAGGTCCTCCACCTGGGTGGGAGCAATCCCAGGCACAGCTACAGGCTGGACAGAGAAGAGATTCAGAGCAGCCCTGCGAAGAAGGACTTGGGGATGGTGGTAGATGAGAACATGAACATGAGCAGACTGCTCTTCTCCAGGCTGAGCAGCCCCAACTTTCTCAGCCTGTCTTTGTATGGGAGATGCTCGAGTCCCCTGATCATCCTCGTGGCCCTCCTCTGGACTTGTTCCAACAGCTCCATGTCCTTTTGATGTTGAGGACATCAGAACTGCACATAATGCTCTAGATGAGGTCTCATGAGAGCAGAGGAGAGGGGCAGGATCACCTCCTTTGACCTGCTGGTCACGCTCCTTTTGATGCAGCCCAGGATACGGTTGGCTTTCTGGCCTGCAAGTGCAGACTGCTGGCTCATGTTCAGTTTCTCATCAACCAACACCCCCAAGTCCTCCACACAGCAAGGAGACTTCTAAACTCATTTGTGCTTAGGTTCACTGAAGTGAGCAAGGGTATAATATGAGAGATAAAAAATGGTGGCTGTCATGAAACCATTTTTGGTGGTTTGTCAAAAGATCGCTTGTGTTTTTGGTGGCTCAAATATCTCCTATTATGATGGGAATGGTGTACTAGAAATCATAGAGTAGTTGCATACTAAAGTGAATTCTTTCTAAGCCAAAGAGTTTCAATCCACTTGATCATTTAAGATTAGGCAGGAAAAATTTTATAGTTTGCTTTTAATTTTGTTACAGAAAAGCAAAGAACCAAAAACCTTATTTTTCCAATGTTGTATTTGTGTGGTCCATGTAAGTATGAATACTGTTGTTTTCTTTTTGTAAAAGAAGCCTCTTGCCTTAGAAAAGTCAAATTGTATCCTCCCTTTGAGTTAGAAATCTATTAACAAAAGTAAGAGTGTGATAATATTCAGCTTTTATTTGCAATCAGCCTGTATTGCCCATGGATTCCTACCTGTCCAAGGTTTGGAAAATAGCACAAGTAATGTGTTTGGTTCCCTCATATAGCTGTGCTTGTGTACATGCATGCATGTCACAGAGTAACAAGGAGGAGGAGCCACTAGTTCGCTTTGCTGTCTCCCAGGGGAATCAGTGTATCTGCGAAGAGTAGACTCTTGCAGGCAAACATTATTCTTCATTCTACTTTGAAGTACTTGCCTTACCAGATTGTCACTAAAAATTGACAAAATACAACTCACTTCTAAGAAGATAAATAAAAACTTTACAAAAAGTTACCTATCATGATTCTGGAAAAACAGCTCTCAGAGATTCTCTTGGTAACTCTTCAGCTCCCTGTCCTGAATGTACTGCTTTCTTGAGTGCTGTGTGTTGTCCAGGAAAACCAGAGAGCACCTTATGGAGTAACATCAAAGGGAGTCACTTGACAAAGACAGGCAATTTAGATGCTCAGTTCTGGAAATTTATTGACTGAAGATGAAAGCTCTTTAGGGAAGAGACTTTGTCTTCTATTTATATAGAATCTTACATAATTTAACAAATGTTGGGGACACTATTAATCTCATCCAACTTTAGATGTCTACAGTGTAGCTGTCAATCTTAAGAGAAGATCAATTGCACTCTAAAAGTGCCTGTTTCACTCCACTGACTATAAAGGGAGGCCTCACAAGTAGCTCAGGTGCAGATAGCTTCATCTATATTTGGGCAGATGAATCCTGTTTTAAATACTATCTAACATGGCACAATAATAATAGTTGATATTTAAAAAACTCCTTAGGAATGTACCTCATTCTTAAATCAGCTAAGAAAAATAATGGCAACTGCTGAGTTTGGTTAGTATTACATTGCAAATTGAAGTGCCGGGGATTGGTACCATATCCATGAAAGCATTAATCCATTCATAGCTTTGTGAAACATTAGGTCAGAATATAGATATGAAATCATTTGCTTTCTCAGAGCAAAAGAATAAAGCTGAACACCTGAGATTTCAATACTATAATAGCACTTCAATAGGAAATGCTATCCCAAATTGAAAAAAACCCAGTATAATTAAAATCCTTATAGGAATGACAACAAAAAGTATTCTATACTGCTGTTGCTGGACCCTCTGGATCAGCTGATACTCTTTTTGGACATCTCAGAAACTGTTTCCTGGTATTTTTCAGAGTGAAATGTTGTTTTGAAATATGAAAGAACATCATGTTCTTCTAAGGCAGTGCCAGTGTCTTATTAGTGGTAAGTCACTATGCTTAAAATGTTGGCCATGAGGAGTCTATATACACTGTGAATCAGCCATCTGTTCAGACTTTGAGCAAAAGTGTTTTAGCCAGCATATATGGACTGATATTACTGTTTCATACAGTGCGCATAAAATTCGTGGCTACAGCTGACCGCTATTAGAATGTGGCCCGCCAAAGATAAATATGTGACGATCTATTTCTAAAGCTGCTTTAATTGCTTCATGGGAAAGTGTTACAAGAATATCCGGAAGAGCATCGTATGGTAGATATATGGACCTGTGCTTAACTAAACGATTGTAATCACAGCATATGTTGAGCAATATTCCAGGCAGCTTTTGGTTTTGTCTTGCTCATCTCCAAAGGAAATTGTATGAGAAGAGAAACAAAAATACATATGAAAAATTACTGATCTAGGAGCTAAAGAGATTCAGTATCAGTTGGAGTACATGGATGCCAAAATAACCAAGTCTATATTCAGGCTTACAAAGTATGTATCTCAATTTCTGCAAAAGCCATGCGGTGATGAGACTTTAGAAAGACTGGAGGACCAAACACTTTATTTTTAATAATTAAGTGTATCTGAGAAAAAATAAGAAATTATATCACAGACTACTAGGTAAGTACTAGGTATCTATACTATGCTCCCCCTATTTTTCAGACTTAAAAAATATTTTTGCCATTAGTTCCTTTTCAATTGAATAAATATTCTCTGTTCCTACAGAATTTCTTTGATGAGGCTATGAATAGGCAGCTAAAATAGACTCAATACTCCAGTTCTTTTGAGATCATCAGCCCCCTACACCAGCTCTAGAAAACATGGTTTATTCTAAAAAGTCAGTAAGTTTAGGTTTTGAGGAATTCTAGTACTGCCTGTCTTGAACAGTTCTGGAAATTCTCTCAGTGCTCATGCTAGAAAGCCCATCAGAAATGTACAGGCTGTCCTTTCCAACTCCTACTGAATTTTGTTCATTCTTAGATGCATTTATCATGCCATCCAAGTGGGATGATCTCTTGACAACTGATTAATGTGAGGATAAGTATCAGTCCTGGTTAGATGGTATTTTCTTCAGAAATGCTATTAGCTCAGGGAAAAACTCAAAATAGAAAGAAAAGGAAGATGTTCTAGAGGACTTAAGATCAAATCTGCCTTTGGTACAGATGTGACTGCATCAAGCTTTTATTCATCCTTTCTTTTTAAATTGCTTTCAGATTCCCTCTACCAAAGGGTGCTGGCAGTCATTCCTGTCTGCAGTATGGGGGGATATTGCAGTGTTTTAACTGCTTATAAAAGTCAAGTTTGGAAAAAGAAAAAAAAAGAGAAAAAAAATCCCTATGTCATTTATGAACAGCCTTCTCACAAACTCCATGATCCTTCCTGACTTTAAAGTGAAATCTAACTTTGTAAAACCTGTCATGCAAATACTGCTTTAGCAAACTCTTTCTTTAGGTGTATGCATTCATGCATAGCTAACTGCTTGGTTTATTTAAAAAATAAATTTTAAACTTCAAATACAGATACAAAACAATCCAGGTAAGGCAAGATGGATTATATCCATTCTCTGTGTCTTCTACACAGCTATCTGTAAGCAGTTATATTGAAGCAATGCAGGAATTAGTTAAGGGCATTGTCATCGAGACAGGATGAAGAAAAGAACCGGCTTGACTATCAGGTTGTGCCTGTGTAGCATGCACATTTACATATGTAAAATGAACATATTTGATCAGGAGTCAGAAAAACTGAGTCAAATGTCATTTTACAGATTATATTCTAGAGCAGAAATGCTGCTTTAATTGAAGGCAACCAGTGAAAAAAATGCTGTATTTTCAAGAGACATCATGGAGTGCAAAGGTTGTGAACAAAGCAGTAACAGTTACAATGAGCCACCAGAAGTAATAGCGAAAACTGTCTTCTGTAGCATATGCACAGTTCAGGCCTTTTCTTCACACCTCAGAATGCAACAAGAATATCCATCAAACTCAATCTGTTGCTCTATCAGTGGAGATGTATTTCAAATGAGAGAGTGCAGAGAGTTACCTGGGAAGACCACCTCTTCTGTTAGCAGCTGAGATTTATAGGTAGCTCTGATGTCAACTTATTTTCTCTTGAACTGTTGACCAACCAGTTAAACTTTAAGCATCTTTGTTGTAATACTGATTTCTGATGAGCCCTTCCTTTTAAAATAACTATGAATTTGGATAACTGTCTTCTAAATTTATCACTGTGTGCCTCATTAATTTACATTATTAAAAACTGAGCTAGATGAAAAGCTAGATGATGTCTGAATTTGCATTATGGATATACCAATATTTTTTTCCCCTTAATTTCCTCTTTTACATCTGAACCACGGTTAATGGCTCCCACCTATGTATGTGAATGCCAAGAAGCTTTGCTCAGCAAGTGATCCATCTGCAATGCACATTCCATACTGTTCATTTTACTTACAGTAACTCAGAACACAGTATGTCTGTGCATGAAACAGCACATCACAGTTAAGTCTGGGTTTCTTGCCCCCCTGCAGGGTTGTCTGTCTTCTTTATTGACTGTGTTACTAAACATGAAGAAAGAATCCCTGAGAATTTCTCAACTTGCTTTCAGATCCTACTTGACCTATGGTTATCTGGGTGTGGACAAAATGTACCAGCAGATCTTTTAGTGAAAAGTTCAAGATATTGTTATAATGGTGTCTTAAATACATTCCAATGTAAATAGAATCCTTCACATAGTAGTGATCTCAAAAAAATCTCTTAATTCCTTTTATTTCTGATAATACACAAACTCTACACACATTGTCACTAGAAATGGCATATACTGTATTTTGAGTATCCAAAATGTCTCCTATCTTTTCACATTGTTTTGGACTGTTAATCATGGGGGTTTTTTATCTTATTTCTTTAAGAAGATTTAGATTTGTTTTTATGAGGAGAAATTTTTAGACAATGGTGAGACTTTTTTATTGCATAGGGATAAAGTTAAGAATGTTGAGGCATTACTCAGGTTTTGTAATTATTTGATGAATTAGTTAACTTCTAACTAAGACTTCATGTTAGTATTTTGAATTCTGAAACTATAACTTCAAACTTTCATGAAAACCAGTAAATTTATACTCTATCAAACTTTGGAAGCACATGAATCATTAAGACTATATTGTCTCATTCTCATTTTAAATTTCCTTTAATAATCTCTAGTCTACAATAGTAAACTAAAAAGCTGATCACTGAATAATTAGAATTCTAGTGGGCAGACAAAAGGTCTCTACCTCATTGTTTGCATGTGAGGTAGAGCTCTCAATTCATAATTTACTTAAACGTCTTCAGATTTAAACAGATCACGATGTTGTCATAAGCAACAGTCTCCCAGGCATGTACCCTTTATCTTCTCTGTTGGCCACACTGTGACTGGGCAAGAGATGGCAATTCTGTGAGTAGATGGGAGATGCATATGTGCGGATTGGCCACCTGTCTTCCGTTAAATGGAAAGTAGTATTGTGTCTGCCTTTCCTACATATGCTAGAGATGTTATATAGGTCTTTCTCTATACTGCTAATTTTCATGAAACTGTAGGGATATAATTACCTCTAATTATCCTGTGTCACATAGGGCAATGAATCCAGGAGTGATTAGGGAGGAAGGGAAGGTTGGGCAAGTAACTGTAATTTCATCTAGCTTTCATCTTCAGAATTACTAATTTCTTGCTTCTCACTTTACCTCTGTTTCTCTTACAATGCTCTATCAAATTTCCTCCTATTTTATGTTTCTATTCTTAATGGTCTCAATTTTCCATATACTATTTTCCATCACTTTTTGTATTCAAAAGTCCCATCCCTGATTTGGATTCTTGATACTTCTGTTCCTCCAGCTCTATGACTATAAAACCTCTCTGGTCTTTTAACCAGCCATTCAATAGTAAGTTCCTCTTCCCTTAGTCCTTTCATACCTCTGCACTTTGTTTCTTTAAGGAATTTCTCCCCATCTTTGCTGTCATTTTTTAATCCTGTGTACAGCTTCCAGACAGCATTACCCTAACAGCCACTGCTCTAGTCATACAGGCTGGAATATGCCATTACTGGAAAAGTGTTCCCATTGCAAGACCCAGACATACATCATGAATTAATACTCTGCCTGGCCATTCTGATCAAAATTTCCTCTGCTTGTGGTGCTACTGCTGCACCTTTTGGTCTGAGAAGGGTAATCATGAAGCACAAGATGAGGTACACTATTTCTCTGCATACTTGTCAGATGTCACGGCTTGATCAGAGGAAGATTTACTGATGCTTTCTGTTCTTCCACCATCCTGTGACTCCTCTGGATCTGCAGTTACTCTTGCTGGTTGACTGTCCTTATTTATGTGTAAAAGGACTGTAATGAAAAGTGTTCTTTCTTGTATGAAAAACTGTTGGCTCACTCAAAGATGCACTGATGCCCCTCTTTGTCAGGAACAGGGAATAGTTAGGTGGCCTTTCTCTTCAGCTGTCAGAGAGAAAGGGAATGATGGAGCTAAGGACTTTAAGAAATGCTTGGCCTAAATGTAAAATATTCTTCATTTCAAATATAAACAAACCTCATTGGCCTTGCAGTGAGAGTGTGCCTCATTTAAGGCCATTCCAAGGACTGCCCGTCCTGTTAGGAGAATTTAAAAAAAAAAAAAATCCAATAAGACTCAGCAGGAAACATTTACATACAAGCCAGTGCATATTAGTCAAAATACATAAAAAGAGCCCAGTTTAATGGGTAATAAAAATGCATATCTAGATACTATTTTTGTACAGTCGCCTTTGTTTATAACAGCCAGCTCAAACTGGGCACAGGCTTGTCATAGACCCAGGCTGCCTGACTGAGATGGGAGCATCTGGAATGTATCAGGTCTGTTCAGATTTAATACATCCATTGACCCTCTTAGGACTATTATTTGGTACAAAATACTTCAAGACAAATATAAACACAAGCTGCTCTGGTCATGTTCTGTTTCAAAGTATCTGAGAAACAGAGGGTGCTTATGTAAGGTGCTCAGCTTGTATCTGTGGAAAAAACATAGACAATATCAGAGACCATTGTTCCTCTCTGCCCCTCCTATCTTGATGAAGAATCCTACCTCTGGGTTGTCCATCCAATGCTTTTTAGTTTCCAGCAAGAACAGGGAGAAAGTAACTATTAAAACGGAGGAAAAATGCAATAGCTAAAAGCAAACCACTTTTAACTGATAGTGAAGAACCAAGTGCCTTCTCCTGGCATTGTGAGCAGAAAATAAAAGAATTTCCAATTTGAAGATTAGTGACAAATTTGTGTGAGTTGGCAATTCTTTGAAAATGAAATTTATTAAACTTGAAATAAAGTGCTCATCCCTGAATGAACATCTCCTTCTGTAAGGTTGCAAGATTTTGCTCATGGGCTTTCTTACTGCTATTCTCTTGTTTGAATGAATGTACCCTTAACGTCAAAATCCATATTGCTGAGTTATCATGAAATACAGGCTTTGTCTGCATGTGCTTCCACACTTAACATTGCTCAACAAATGATACCTGTGTGGTAATTTTCAAATGAATGATTGAGGAAAGACAGAAAGAGGAGGAAGATGTATCTGAAGGGCTGTTGTAGTCACCACCTGAAGAAACTACAGTGAAAATAGTGTCCTGTATATTCCAACATTGATATATGTACCATTAGGTGTTTTTTGTTCATGCTGTTATCTAAGTTGGTATGGATAGCAATAGGAGCTTACTTACCCTCTTAGGGATTGTATGTACTTAAACACTTTGCTAACAGATTTTACATGTGTTTTTAAAATTTGTTAGGGAGAAAAGTGATTAGGAAAAAAAGCAAATTTTCTCACATGGTGAATTTTTTAATCTTAAAGGTTAAGTTCGGGCTTTCTCAGCATATTGGTGCGAGGAATTACCCATTAATTAAATAACATGAGTCATATTCTACCATTGATTTTTTATATATTTCTTGGTGTTTGATTTTAATTAATGGAAGTTCTGTACATAGAGGATTCAACGAAAGGTCCAGTGTTTAGAATCGGAGCTATAAAGTAAAATATGAATATGGTAGTGTAGTTTGCTAATTGCAGTAACGATTGCCATCACAGCCTCCTACGCTGTCTGTGCTCAGGCAAGATTGCCATATGTCACAGGAAGCCTTGCCTGAGCAAGGACAATCAACTCCAGAGTTGATTCACTGTTATTAATATGAAACACAGTATGTTTTTAATGTCTTTGGAGAGTATTAAAAAACTTGAAGGTAAGACGAAGTAGGGTGTGTTTATCTCCAAATTCAGCCTATATTTAACCAATAGGGTTTGCATTTTCACAGAGGACTGTAAGCTGCTGACATCTGGAATGCTTAAAAGAAGGCTGTGATTAAACATGCTTCTGCTCCTTAGCTGGATGCACTAAGCTTTGCTGATTGCTGACTACCAGGGCAGGTAGGTTATGTTTAAAATAACATCTGCAGCCCTTGATCAAAAGCAGGGATGTACTGTGCTATATGTACTTTTAATGTAACATAACATACCCTTTACAAAGATTGTACTGTCTGAAATAGTGTAAGTGCTGATTATTTGTCTATGTGTGGAGGCTCTTGTATAATACAGAGCTGTGCAGTATGGTTTTTTTTCATAACACGATGAAAATCAGCAGCTCATAGAAAGCACTTCCAATGCTCAAGAGTCAGGAAAGAAAGACTGACAGGGTAAAGAGCAGGCATGGCCAACATACAGTGCTTTTTGATTGTGTCATTATATTCCTTCTGTCCCACTCTGAAGTCTTCTACTTGCGTACACAGAACAGCTGACAGAAGACAAGAACAATATGTTTCATGGGGTCAAGAGGTCATGGAGACCAAACCCAGAGATGCCATCTCCCATATAACCATAATACTCCCAGACTGACTCCTCATCTGGCTCCTGGCATATACAAGGAACAACCTCCAGACAGCCAGCCTGTAAGGCCAGTCACTTTGCTTACCTCGACCTCAATGTCTTTAAAAGGATCAAGTTTGCTGGGCTACAACTGGCTATAGCTATCTTGCAGGATTGTATCTCAGTTGAAGTATTATACTTTCCAGTATTAAACTGATACATCAGCCTTTAATAATGTTAACATTTGCTACAGTATAAGTTCTTAACAAATGGAGGGGCATCAAAACTGATGCTTTTTTTAAACATTAGTTTCCATGATTGAAATTTTTTAATGATTTTCAAGGGAAACTGAACATTCTGCTGAAAGTAGCTTTCCTTTGCGAAGCTCTGTTCAATCTGTCTCTGCTTTTTGCAAGCATATACATTACAAGCTGTGGGTGCAGTTGCTCCCAGCCACTGTCATGGGATACTATCCACACCTTTCTGTGGGTTATCTCAGCATATTTGGGAATACCTTGCAGCACAAGCGCATCCCACTTTATCAGGGAATCTTAGGTGTATGATTTGCTCTGGTATGGCATCATACAATATAGTCATCATATTAAGCAGAAACAACAATTAAAATTGATGTTACCCATTTAAATATAAATCAATTTATTAAGAATTACTTTTAAAATGTAATATGACTGGCAACCAGTCATTAGTTTAACTAACTTTTGAAGCTAGCAGAAATGGACTCTGTGTGTGTGTATGCATGTGTGTGCAGGGGTCTTTTGTAATGCTTGAAGGTTGCTTAGCTGACACCCCAAATAACGGAGCATTGTTTTTCAAACTAATTTTTATTGTCATCCAGTTTATTCTTTTCCTCATGCTGTGTGTCTCTTTTACCAATTTTAGACTAAAATACTGCAAAAACAAAAAGGGTAATGGCACTTTCCACAGTATTTCAAAAGGTTTTTAAGTGGAAAAAGGTATTTAGTATTTTTAATAAGCATCTTCAATACTATTGAGTTGGTTTCTTTGTTCATATCACAAGATTAATTATGCTGTCAAGCACTTTCAAGGCCTGCTTAACAAAGATTCAGTGATATAATGGTTTGCTTCGCATTGCCTTTTTTCTGCATAGCAATCACAATCAGCATTAGACAATTTAAAACCCTTTCACAATCCGGAAGTTCTGAAGAGCCTTTTAATCAACAAAAGTAATTTTGCAAACAACTAGATACAGCGTTTTTCATATTAACTAACTTGTGTTAAACTCTGCTATGTGCTTGAATCTCTGTTTCTGGTAGGAGATTATTCAAATATGCAAGAGTCTAAAAGTGGGGAACACAATTAGCACAATATGCAACTTGCACCTCATGAAAATTGAAATCTCATACCATTCTCTAGCTTAATATAAAGATGGTATTAGTAATTCATGGTGGTTTCGTACATATGAATTTTCCCTTCATATGCGGGTCATGTATGACCACTCAAAATATTTTTGAAAAAATGCCTGGATATTTAATTCCTGGTCTTTGAATGGAGGCTGCTATTTCTACAGGACAGGTTAGACATCAAAACATAATACACTAAGAGAAACTGAAATTCAAGTTAAAATAGGAAAATCTGTTTAGAAACTTGCCTTCTAATATCATCTAGCTCAAGAATACTTTATACAGTAATTTTAGTGCCAAATAGCATGATGAGAAATCCCACATGATTTAAAAACACTTATTTGATGGAGAGATTGTAAAAGCAAAACCACACTACACGATGACTTTTTTTATTTGTCAAGCACATTTATAAATGAAACTAACTTGTTAATGACACCTTTAAAACATTCATTTTTTTTCTAAACTGCTAGAAGCATTAATTTGTACCATTGCTGCATGTGGTAATTAGCAACTTCAGCAGTGATTTTCTCTGCCCTAAACCTTTCCTGTTTGACACTATTCCTACCCAGGAGAGAGTGACCCTGAGATACAGTGCTACAGGACAAGTGGAGCAAATCCTGTCACAAGAAATAACAGGGTCAGAAGACATTGCTAATGAAGTCATAGCAACTGGTTTAAAGAGCCAATCAGAGAAGGCAACAATCTGTAAATGAGGATATAATTAGCAGAAAAAATAACATGCTTTGGTTGGATTCTAGGGGAGCCAATAATGAAGGCAATGACTAGATATTGAGAGAGATTCCAAAAGATTAGAGCAAACATTGTGCAACAAAGAATACCTAATTAGCAAAAAAGTGAATATGCCTTAATTAGGAGGAAAATATGTGATTGAAAGACATGGGGTAGGCTTTTAATATGAATATAATAATGAATGTTAGCACAAATCTCCATGAGGAGGGAAAAGGCCTATCTTCACTTTTTTTTGCCTTTATCTTTTTGATAAATGGTCCTGAAGAGGGACTGTAAATTCCTACCTTTGCTGTGACATTAATACTATAAAAGCAAACAATTCTGAGACAGTAATTTAACGTGTTTCTACTCTGTTTACATGTTTGCTACCCCCTAACACAGCACTGCATACAAAGCAACACTGTGCCTTTTGGCTAGCCTTAATGTTCTTATAAGATGAAGAAGTAATTGTTAAAAGAAAGAATGTCAAGTAGGTGTTGTGTGACATATGAGCTAATGCTTGGTCCCTATATCCTTCTAACAAAGTGAAACCCCAGGTGCTTTTTCATACAGAAATAAGTCAATGGGGCTGAGGCCATGCTTGTGTGTACATGACTACTACACTGCTACAACTTGCATTTACTGGTTGCTGTTGCTAGTTTGTGAGGGGTTTTTTGTATGTTTTTTTCTTTTTATATTTGTTTATTTCTTTTTTCTTCTTTTTTTTTTTTT